>BDUI01108667.1:0-10253 GCA_002335545.1 Apodemus speciosus | reverse complement strand
CTATAAGACTATGTCTTCAACCCTGTCAGAAATCCATTAACGACTAATATTACCTGAAAATATGAAAAACATGAAGCATGGCTTCTAGAACTGAGACAAATTGTAGAGACAGCTGCCTACCTGTACAACCCAAGTACACCAGAGAGTTGGAGTAACCATTATGAGCCTTCTGGTCCAGGATCATCTGATGGACCTTTGAAAAACAGGAGTTATTAAGGACTAGCCTATTCTGTCTCAGCAAAACTAAGCTGTCCTAACATGTAAATTGTGTTCTTTTCCTGGACAGTATTTTGTCRTTAGATGAAATGAGGCAATTCTGGCCTAGTGGCTTTCTTGCCCCCAACTTGAGCAACTCCATAGATATTAAATTTCTTCTTTAAATCTGAGAAAGGGAATGCTGTTAGGAGCAGATTTGTCTCAGCAACAATTGAATAAATAACATTAAATGCCAAGTTATGTGTATTTCTGACATTTGTGAAAACCAAATATCTATGTAAAGGAGTCTGGACTCTTCTCTGTTAACTTCTCTCAGCTATTTCTAATTAAAATATCTGAAAACACCCAAACAATAAACTCAGAGCCATGAATTTGCTATTTGACCCTTAATTCACAGGCTTAAACATCTCAGATCAGTTTATAATAACAATTATGGAAGGACAGTGTCTAAGCCCTGCACTTTTAAATTTTTTGCATATAGAAGAAATTTATACCAATGAAACCCTTGATTTTGCACCAAAGAAATTATGTACCAAAATAAGAAATTATGACTTCAAATTAGTATCAATTATAAAGATTTCTACTAATTGAGATTATGCATATGTAATCAATTTTAACTATTCCCTCTCTATTACGATGAGGGGCATTTTTACATTCCCTTGAAAGACAACCTATAATAACCTTCTCCAATCCCAAAGCCCAGGGAACTGGGACAATGACTTTTCATAACTTCTTCAAGCTGAATATGGGTGTTGAAATATTTTGAAGAGGTGGTGGGAAGGGTAGGGAAAATAGGGAAGTAGTTTGGCCTTAAGAAAACCACACCAAAAAATCATTTAGTCTCTGATGTCTGTGTCTTGATTTGATCCAGCTGAAAGTCCAAGACATCAGGAGTTCAAGCAGGTCAGTTCAGCACGGCTGACAATGAGACTCACCAAGGCTGTATATTCTATAATATACAGATCTCAAAACAAAATTTTATTATCAAAATAATTTTTTGTTTGATTCCCTGAAATCTAGTGCTCTTGGGATCTCCCTTCATCATATCTGATTCATATAACTGTGGAAGGTGTAAAGACACTAATCACCTTTTCTAAACACCCCACAACAAACCCTTTCTCCCAAAATAACATATGCTTCAGTCAGTAACCAGGAAAGCTGGTATTCGGCCCTCTCATCCAGAGGAATAATAAAATCAAAAACTCAAAGTCACACCCATTCTGAAAGTTAAAACAAACCAAAACAAATGAAGTAAACTAAAATACTGTATGTGTCTATTCTTAGGCCTTGTCTATTTTGCCAAGCAGAAATACAACCTAACATTCCCATTGAGCCCACTTAGACAAAACATGAGTATTCTCTGAGACATAATAGAACAATATATCTTTCATGTCATACCATCTATCTGTTCAGCTCTCTGCCTGGAGCCTCAGACATATTTTATTAATACCTGTACATGGCAGGCAATTATTATCACTGCTCCTCTACTTGTAGTCAGTGACTAATTTTCCCTATCCTAGTTCCAAACCATGGGTAAAATTCCCCATGTGATTCAGGTAAAATCTGAATATAACTCTCTCCTAAAAGCAAGTAATCCTAATTTTATAAATTCACAATTCAATCCATCTCTGCCCTAAGATGTAGGCAACTTTATTCTCCTGACTCAGAGAAGCCTATAATTCTCTGCAGCAAGGGATGTCAGAGACTGCTTTGCTTCAATTCCTGTGCTTGAGTCCACATGATCATCTCAGCCCTACTCAGCTACTCAATAAAATAAATAAAATTAATAAAATAATGTAAAGTAAAATAAAATAAAACTCTCTCAGGCAAATTATCTTAATTTTCTAGTGGCTACTTGGACAAYGTTGGGTACCACCTATTGCAGGAAATTTAAAAAGAACCAGCAGGCTTCCTGCACTTCTGCCAGCAACTCTCTTCCCTCGCGTGGTCCTGCCACCTCTGCCTCTAGATTAGCCTTATCAGTGACTGATCAAGGTATTCCCAGGTCTGGTTCGCTGGTCTGACTGGCCACACTAAAAAAATAATTATATCTAGTAAAGAGTTTAATTTCAAAATTTTTGTTTTTCTAATTAAGCTTATATTAGAGGACTTGAAAATATTAGGAAGATGTTACCTTGATTATGAGATAGAAGTGTTCATTCTCTTATTTGAATATGTATTATACACATATATGTATTATCAAATACCATTACAAAACAATAAGTATCAAAAATATTAATAATTGAAAGGAGCCAAATATTCTATTATGAAATATGAAACATTGTGATAAGCTTAGATAATAAACTCATGCAGTTTGTCTTTATTTCTCTGATTCAAAATTTCCATCCTTTTGGGAACAATATGTAGCAAAATTGGGTCACTATCACAGCATGCCAGAAGGCAGAGAGTGATACCAAAAGAGACCAGGAATAATTTGACCCTAAAGGACCTTCCTACAATGACCTCTTTCCTCAAGCTGTACCTCACATTCCAAAGTTTTCAGAACCTCACAAAATAAGCACTGGCTGTGGACAAGTTTTCAGAACACTAGCTTTAGGAGTCATTTCATATTAAATCCACTATATATAATAAAAATTGTACCTGTATTGAATGTTTACTTTACATATATTAGGAAGAGATATGTATGATACTCAATAAGGAGACTCAGAAATAGCAAGCTCTACAGGAAAACAGTGGATATCTTATGAACAGAAAACTGCTCTTAACCTTATCCTCTCAGCTCTAATCATGCTTAGGGATTAGACAGTAGAAGGGATTTTCAGGTTATGTTCATCTGCAAAAATCTTGAGATCAATAAGTAGAAGAAACTGTAAGTATTTCAATTTGCAAAGCACTGGAGTCTGAATTCTTTTGTTAGACATATCATGGTAATACTTATTTTCATAATTGTTTATTTTTAAGACAAATTCATGATCTGTTGTCATGTATCCTTTAAACTCGTTTTGTAATGCAGGCTGGTCATCCTTCTGACTGGGCAGGTTAGAGGTATATGTCACCATGGCCAATCACAAAAGTCCTTAATTTTTCATCATTTTCAGTAAAACGCTGTAATTTAGATGGTCATGAGATGTCTCAGTGGAGAAGAGAGGTTGATACACATTTTAGATCTAAGTTCTTCACCCAAGTCAAAAGGTGAACATGGTAACTCATGTAACTCTGGTGCTAGGAGAGGGAGAGACAGCATATGTCCTGACAGCCTACCCAAAATCTTATAAACTGCCAAGGTCTAGATTCAGCAAGAAACTCTTTAGGAAACTTTAGGAAAAGTGGAGGACAGCCTCAGAGATCATTGCATAGTATGACCTCTGCATAAGCATGCATGGGTGTGTACATGTGCAACACATATTTACATATATGCATATAACACATGGATTCAAAAATGAAATAAGAAGAAATGAACACTTTTAGACATCTAGAATGGTCTAGTGAGAATTATAGTATATGTGAGTTGATGACAATTTACACATGAATTATAATATGGTATAAATAATTAAATTATTCAACTATAATCTAATAAAGATTTTAATTATTAAAAAAAGTGCTTCATCCTGTGAAGGCTTGATGCCCCAATGTAGAGGATGCCAGGGTGGAGAGTAAGGAATGGGTAGATGGGTGGGGGAGTACCCTCATAGAAGAGGTGGAGTGSGGATAGAATAGGCGATTTCCAGAAGGRAAACAGGGAAATARGATAACATTTGAAATGAAAATAAAGAAAATACCCAATAAAATAAAATAAAATAAATAAATAAAAAGTGCCTAAAGCTCTAGAGACACAGAAAATACATAGGAATTTTTCATCCTTTCTTTCCTTACTTCTTTTCCTTCTTCCTTCTTTCCTTCCTTCCTTCATTCATTCCTTTTTTCTTCTTTCCTAACTTTCATTCAAGAAAATAAGCAGAATTTTTGACATTCAACTTTTATCTTAGAATACGTTTACACTTACAGAGAAATTGACAAGATTAATAGAGAGATTCTCTATGTATGTAGACCCTTGAGGACATGGGCACAGGAGAAATTTTCCTGAACAGAACACCAATAGCTTATGGTCTAAGATCAAGAATTGACAGATGGGACCTCATAAAATTACAAAGTTTCTGTAAGGCAAAGGATATTGTCAAAAGGACAAAACGGCAACCAACAAATTGGGAAAAGATCTTTACCAAGCCTACATCCAACATAGGGCTTATATCTAAGATATACAAAGAACTCAAGAAGGTAGACTTCAGAGAGCCAAATAACCCCATTAAAAGTGGGGTACAGAGCTAAACAAAAAAAATCACCTGAGGACTATCGAATGGCAGAGAAGTACCTAAAGAAATGTTCAACATCCTTAGTCATCTGGGAAATGCAAATCAAAACGACCCTGAGATTTCAACTCACACCAGTCAGAATGGCTAAGATCAAAAAACTCAGGAGAAAACAGGTGCTGCTGAGGATGTGGAGAAAGAGGAACACTCCTCCACTGCTGGTGGGGTTGTAAGCTGGTACAACCACTCTGGAAATCAGTCTGGCAGTTCCTCAGAAAACTGGGAATGATACTTCTGGAGGACCCAGCTATACCTCTCCTGGGCATATACCCAGAGGATTCCCTAACATGTAATAAGGATACATGCTCCACTATGTTCATAGCAGCCYTATTTATARTAGCCAGAAGCTGSAAAKAACCCAGATGTCCCTTGATGGAGGAGTGGATACAGAAAATGTGGTATATTTGCACAATGAAGTACTACTCAGTCATTAAAAACAATGAATTCATGAAATTCTTAGACAAATGCATGGAACTGGAGAATATCATCATAAGTGAGGTAGCCCAGTCTCTAAAATAGCTCTCATGGTATGCACTCACTGAAAAGTGGCTATTAGCCTAGAAGCTTGGAATACCCAAGACACAATTCACATATTATATGATGCCCAAGAAGAAGGAAGGAATGGTCCCTGGTCCTGGAAAGGCTCAGTGCAGCAGTGTAAGGGAATAACAGGACAGGGTAGTGGGAAGGGGCAGATTGGGGAACAGGGGAAGAGAAGAMGGCTTATGGGATTTTCGGGGAGGGGTGGGAATCCAGGAAAAGAAAAATCATTTGCAATGTAAATAAAGAACTTTTCTAATTAAAAAACGAAAAAGAAAAAATGTCATAATAAAGCTTAAAAAAACCCTGAAACAACTAATATTGACCTCATGTTTATTTATTTATTTATTTATTTATTTATGCCTTATGTTTTATTTAGAATTTGTTATTTTTTTCTCACTGTCATTTTTGCTATTGAGGATTCTATTCTGGTTATCTAATTACAGTTAGTTTCCATGGTGTCTCAGGCTCGTGTTTACTGTCTCAATTGTTCTTTTTTGTGATAAGTTTAATCGTTTTGAGAATGCTAGTTAGACATTGTTCAGAGTGTTGATCATATCTGAATGAGCTGATGGGTTTTAGGTCACTATGTTTTGTGACTGGTAAACTGCCAAAGCATGCATGGTTCTTCTCACACTGTATCAATAAACAGCGTTCAGGCTGCTGTGAGGGGATGGAGGATTGTGCTCCATTTGTTTTAGAAGTGTGTTTACATAAATTATCAGGAATTTTTCTGTTTTGAGAATTTGCCCCTTATCCCTTACTCATTTATTTTTTTCAATGGTATCATATCTCCATGAATGCATGGATACCAGTTTTTGTTAAGATTATTTTTCCACTTCCAGTGGCTTCATAGTGTCCTTGAAGTTATTAAAGTTTGAAAATTTGAAACCATTTTTCCCTACTGTACTTAGGTCTGTTTGAGGCCTCACATTATATTATACCATTTTTTTTTCTTCCTGGCATTAAAAGAGGTCCAAATCATCTGATTTTATTTAATTACATTTAATCCTTCAGTTGATACCCATTTCCAAATTTACATCAGCATTTCTATCTCAAGTCCTTTCACTGAGGTTTTATTTTGAAATGTCACAAAACAAGAAAACATAATGTAATGATTTTTAAAATGTTTCCTTAAGATTTCATTTTCCTTAAACATATGTATCTATGTCTCTGGGTGTATGTGGACTAATGTATGTGTTCCCATGGAGTCTACAAGAGGGCTTCATATTTTTTTTTCTGGAGCTACAGTGACTATATGGGTACTGTGGAGTGAACTCAGGTCCTCTACATGAGCCGTTATGTGATCTAAACTGTCGACCCCATGCTCCAGCCCCTAGTTAGCAACATTTAATAGCAATTACAAATCATTTTCTATTTCTGCAACCCTTAAAAACTGAAAAAGAAAACTAAACTATATTCTCCAATATTTTAGAAACTGCTCTCAAATTGTTGTTACAAGCTCCTACAACTGTAGCTCTAAGCCTTGGGTTCTAGACTTTTAACTTAATTGTAGACATCATTTTGAGGAAGGGAAAGAATTGTACTTATGGGAATTAATGAGTTTTATAAAATTAATAAATGAAACTTAAATTGTTCTTGTCTCACAACAACCCATCCCTTGTGGAAAGAAACCTTGAGAGAATTTCTTTTTACATATAATGTTAATGAAAAGTCAGTATGAAATGCTATGTGACCATAATATCATTCAGGTAAGTGCCTTGAGAAGCTTTGAGGGCAATCTGGACAATGCAATTATTTGTGAATGTACACTGCTTAGAAGGAGAGATTTGGGTACTGATCCCTGAAACACAGGAAATCCTGTAGTTTCGCTGTGGGTTATCATATCAACAAATGTTGCTGGTGGTACAGATACAAGGTCTCTATACATATACTTGTATATGAACAGTGAATTGTAGTGGTTAATTTCAATTTGCACAACGTTCATTAAATACATGTACAAATCAATATGCTTCATCAGGTTGCATTTTTCCGGTATGTCTATCATTTTCACTATGTTAGAGACCCTGTTTCTTATAATCAACCTTTTGAAATGATTAATTTACTTTGATATTTTTATAAATCCAAAATTTAATACAAAAATTTGTTGTAGTAATACTTGCTATCACTGAAAATTGTCCAGATTTATGTTATTTCTGTTAATCTTTCTAGAATTGATTTTCATTTAAAAGGCATCCATTGGCTACAATCTGGGCTAGGCATACTGCAACCATGCTCCTGTGGATCTCCCATCATGGTGTACCATTCCTCTGCCTCCCTGTTCATTCAGTATTAGAGAAGTTTGAGGAGCAGAGACCCTGTCACATATGCGCTTCTCTCATGAAGCCTTAGAACAGCATTTCTGTTTATCACCATTAAATTGTTTTACTATTAACTCACATTAATTTTGATATAATATTTTCCTGAAACATTAACCATAATTGTCTCATCTATAAATTTCACAATAATTTTGTGAATGATACCAGCTAAGGTATTCATATAGTGTATTTTCAAAACATGCTGAAATATAAATTTCTACAGAGTAATAACTCAAATTTTCTCACCCTAAGGGACAATTTTAGATGTTTCCTGGGTTTGTATAACTAGGTAAAATTGTATTCATGGACAAGCATAACTGTGTGGTGTGCTTAAGATGACTAATGGCATTTAGAAAATAATTTACATAATGCAAAATTCAAATTACTACTGTATTTTATTTAAATTTATTTAAATTTCTACTKTATTAACCTAGCAGGATCACTGTGAAACAAGCCCTGTGGAAATGCATTAGCAGTTGAATATTTGTAATGAGTCATCATCCTATTCTCAGAAAACACCCCAGTGTTTATTTCCAAAAAGAAGTCTTATTTGAAATTACATGGAAATGTGAAGGACATGCCATGTGAAATAATACTGCAAAACAAGTCGAAATGCTCAGTTACTTTACATTCATAGGGTAAGTATAAAGATCAAATCCAAGTAAAAGAACATAGAAGTGATTAATAGAATATGAGAGGTGGGCCAGACAGGGAGGACTTGTCCCATCAAAGTAGTAATTCTTACTAATTTGATATGAATAAAGTATGATGTAGTATACTACATGTGGCTTATGGTAAAGCATTACACTTAGAACTTAAGGTAGATTTGTGCTTAATAAACATTCTGAACACTTTATAGTTACAAAGGCATGGGGTTGAGAATATTATGCACTGGCTGAACACACTTGCTATATGAGCCTGGAGACCTGAATAAGTATCCCCAGAACCCAGTAAAAGAATCAGCAGTAGTAATAATTGTAATCCTAGTACCTCACTGGAAAATAGGAGACAGATAGAAGAAGCTACAGGAGTTAAAGGAACTAGCTATCCTTGCATTGTCCAGGTAAGAGACCCTGTCTTGAGAATGTGGAAAGGCAATGAACCATACCCAAAACTTTCTACATGCATATCATGGCCCACACATGCCTACACACCCACACACATACATACACACACATACACACAGAGATACACATACAGACACACACTCAAAGAAAAGCAAAAGCTTATGTTTTCTTGTTTACATATTAGAGAGCACAAAACACTTAGTGATGGTATTAGCATATGAGTCATCAAAGCACTTTTAGATACTTATTGGAGAGAGAAATGTCCCAGCACAGAGTTGTGAGTTCACAGCAATTTCACTGAATTTATGACACTTCAGGTTTTTTTTTTCATTTTCAGAATGCTGAGTCTTTGAATTCCATTCACATAGCTATTTAATGCCTTTCAATTACTGTGGCTTACATTTTTCTCACTCATAAGAATTTTACAAGATAACACATTTGAAATAAAGTGTATAATTCTTGAGTTTCTTTCGATCTTTTTTGGACATCCTTACTAACTTTATGCACTATTTCAATACCTTCTAAAAGGTATGTATGCCTTTCAATATAGGACACCATTATTTATAAGAAGACACGTCTTCATGTTTGCTTTATGCATTAAAATGTCTTATTTTATTTTTTCAATTAATTTCCAAAATGAAAGTCCTGATTCGATACTGAATAAAAGTGTGAGGAATTTTTATTTTATTTGTAAATTAATCTCCATAGAAGTAGTATTGGCTGAGGTCTCTTGTGAAGGATATATGTATTTTAATATGAAATATTCATAAATAGATTAGATGAGAGTAAGGTATATAGAGTACTGAGGAAATAAAATCAAAGTAATAATACCTATCTTTCAAGTGTTTGAGACCAAGCRTGAATATATTCCTCTGCAATAGAACATAGATGGATGCAAATGGCTTAGATCTACCTTAATTTAGGGAATCACCCTTTCTTTTGCCATTTAACATGCATGAGTTATTGTCAGAAGAATGGTGGTATCTGTCCCCAAATATTTAAATTCTATATTATACTTCAGTATGTGGAAGCAAAATAAACATATAACTCCTATTTTGTTCATTTCTTAAATAGAACTCTCAGGAAGAAATGTCAGACAGCAATCAGTCCACAGTGACTGAGTTCATCATTGCTGGGTTAACAGACGAACCAGAGCTGCAGCTGCCCCTGTTCCTTCTCTTTCTTGGAATCTACCTGTTTACAGTACTGGGGAACCTGGGCATGGTCATCCTGATCCTACTCAGCTCCCACCTGCACACACCCATGTACTTCTTCCTCAGCAGTCTGTCTTTTATTGATCTCTGTTATTCCACTATAATCACCCCCAAAATGCTTGTGAACTTTGTGGCAACAAAAAATGTCATCTCCTATCAGGAATGTATGACTCAGCTGTATTTCTTCATTGCTTTTGTTATATCTGAGTGYCACATGTTGGCTGCAATGGCATATGACCGTTATGTTGCCATTTGTAATCCATTGCTCTACAATGTCAGCATGTCTTACCAAGTCTGTTCCTGGATGGTAGCTGGGGTGTATGGCATGGGTTTCATTGGTGCAGCAATTCATACTCTCTGCATGCTAAGAGTGGTTTTCTGTAAATCTAATATAATAAACCATTACTTCTGTGATCTTTTCCCATTGATGGAGCTTGCCTGCTCCAGCACTTATGTCAATGAGGTAGTACTCCTGTGTCTCAGTGCTTTCAATATCTTTATTCCAACATTGACTATCCTGGGTTCTTACATCTTCATCATTGCTAGCATCCTCCGTATCAAATCCACTGA
>BDUI01071099.1:0-11496 GCA_002335545.1 Apodemus speciosus | reverse complement strand
ACATATCATCATGTTTATTATTATTTTTTCTACTCTTCTGAACATTTTCTCGGTCTCCTCAGTCTGGAAATTCAGGTCTGCCTATTCTGTGTGTGTGTGTGTGTGTGTGTGTGTGTGTGTGTGTGTGTGTGTAAAATTAATCCTAATAAGTTCCCTCATCTTCAGTTTGCTTGTTGCATACTGTTCCTGGCTTTTCTGTCTTCTTCTTACTTGCTAGGAGATAATTAAATGTTCATTTCCTAAATGTGTTAAATTTTAAAACTTTTATTCCATAAAATTTTAGCTTTGAAGAGTGCTGTCCTTTGTTCCACATTTCTCATGWGACATCATGGAAACATTTTCTCAACAGTCTCTGAGGACTAGTGTTTGTTTGCTGCCCTGGCAACTGCAGCTTGTATGGTTAGTCTAAGCACTACTGTGTGCACCCATTGCCATTTTCTACCTTTCATTTTTGTGAATTATTCAGTGCTTTATTAGTTGTATCAAATAAAAGAAAAAAACAGGTAGGAAAATTTTTCTGTGTTTTTGTGTGAATCTTCTTTGAGGAGCATTATGAAATAATCTATATGTATATTTGCCTCTTGTTTTTGAGCTCATAAATTTCATAAGAAAGGATGACTGAATAAGCTAGAGAAATTTTAATGCAGCAACATGGCTGCCCTGACAAGGGATCATACTCAAATATATGATTCTGCAGAAATACAGACACACCCTGAATTACAGAGCATAATGACCTGGTTAGAATATGAACATGTACTTAACACAGATCTTTAATCCCTAACAATGAAAGTAAGGTTAGTTTGTAAAAGAAGCAGCCATGTTTGAAAGTGATGTCTAAATCGAAGGAAACACAAAGTGATAAATCAGAGAAAATTTTGACAGAATTGGTCAAAAATAGAATATGTCTAAGGCAACAGAGAGAGACAACTTAGGTTCATGGAGAGAGAAAGAAAAAAGAAGATGCTGTTGTGTGGTGTGCCATGTGGGGTATGTGTGTGGCAGTCTTATTGGGATAGTTCTACAGAGACAGGAAACAGAGTGAACAAGCTAAACAGGTGAAGATAAAGGATCCAGAAGACTAGAACATATTGAAAAAATGAGTGTCAAGCCATGCAGTGCATGCAGTTCAGTCAGAAGCTGAGGGAAGTTGACTTGAATAAATCAACCTGGAAGATTAAATAGTACTGAGATTAGAAGCTTCAGGACTATGTCTAGGGATAGTTAGAATAGAATAGGAAATGTTCTGGGCTCAGCCTAAGGCTGATTATTTGCACAGCTTTAAAACGGCTCTCATCTTTTTATTTCATCTTATGAAATAAAAATGACATTGGCCCAAGGTTTTTTTTTTTTTTTTTTTCTTATCTGTTCCCACTGTTCCAAGAGCTAGATGTGCAAGTAAAACAGACTGGGAAAGGACAGGGCTCTTACCTTTCAGGGCTCAGGACTGTCATTTACCTTGCCATTATTTTTCCTTTATTAGCTGGCATCCCAAATCTAGAGTGCTGTCTTATTACCCTCCATCTTCATCTATTATGACATGTTTAAGTGARGAAGGGAGAACCCATTTGCCCATTTGGTTCTTTGTTTATGTATTCTATAAAACACTGTTTCTTAACAGCTAACCTACAAAAATTCCCAATCTCTCTAACTTCTTGGCTTTTTCTGAAGTTGTGTGAGGTAAYTGTATCTGGTTTTGATACTTTGTGAGAAATTTCTACTTAGTACCTTCCATTCAGCTGATCATTTATGCTTTTGTTCTTTTGTTTTGGTGTATATGGATCTTTCTATCATCTATCTGTCTGTCTGTCTGTTTCCCTGTCTACCTGTCTGTCTATCTGTCTGTATACCTGTATGTATCTGTCTATATTTCTATTTATTTTTCTCTATCCATTTCTATTCTACTTTTATTTTAGAATACTTAAAGAAAGAAACAGAGGAAGATGCCTGTTTTTTTAGGTTAATGTAATCATAGCTTCACTTATTACATTCAAAATTACCCAATGAATAGTTTTCTTATGACATGAAGTAATCAGATTCAACTGATAATCTATCTTCATGCTTTATGTTATACAAATAATATTTGCTTTCAATATATCTGTCCCCTAAAGCAGGGACCCATAAAGACTTTGTCTTCTTTACTAGTAGTTTGTGGATGGTGTAGGACTGCTTGGTACTTAGCAGGCACTGATAGTTGTTTGTTTAATGGACCCAGGGTCTTGATGCCAGCTTTGACAAAAGGTCACTCTGATTAACACAGCTGTGGTTCTTCATTGACTAGGGGTAAGCTGTCAACCCTTGACTCATTCTGAAAAACTGAAATCTCCTATAAACTCCACAAACACTTTCCATGCCCTCATGGTGAAAATGTGAGCTCCTCATTTCTATTGTGCTGCAACTCAGGGCCATCCTTACATATATTCCTTTCTTTTTTGCCTTTGTTGTCAGCCTGTATATACTCACTTCCTTGAGCTCCTTAATATATGGATCACATATCCCATGTTCTTCAAGGGTCTGTGCTGATTTAGCTGGGTATGGTCCTTTCTTATCTACTTATATGTTTTGAAGATTGCCTTCATGACTGCCAAAATTAGTAATATTAAGCATCACCTGGATATTCTGTCAAGTAAAAAAAAATACTGGGATCTAATAAATATTTTCTGCCTCAGAGTTTGTGTTTAAGAAAGGTATCATGTAAGTTTTAGACTAGAGACTAAAAAATAAATAAAATGTTTCACAGCACCTTGTACAATAAGTGACTGTTTACTTCCACAGCATACACTTCAAAACAAACCAGTATGTTTTTTTATTWTTWTTATTTTTTACTGATTTAAATATCCTATTTCCTGACACATTGTGGTAAACATTTATGGAAAAAAAGAACAAAAATGAAAAAGAAGGAAAGACTAGAGCTGGATGTCAGGAAGGAATCCTCTTACACCATAATTCTAGAGGCTGTCTCTAGTCTTCAATTTGTGTGCAGCCTGTGTAGAGATTATTCAGGCAGGTACAAATCAAGCAATGCTAAAGATAGTGAGCTACCCACTACATGCTGGGAAGAGGGAATAAAGCATTGCTCCACAGGTTGCTAAAACAATTTAACACTGCTGATATCTTAGCTTCAGACTTTGAGCCTTCAGAGTGGTGAGAAAATATATTTCTGTTGATTTGAATCATCACTACCTGGTACTTAGTTATGATGGCTGTCAGAAACTGAAACAAACTCTAAGACCTAATCCCTTTCAATCTAGTGGCTATGTGAGATAATAAACAATCTTCTCATTTATTTTTTTCAAGAACCCACTTCTTTAGCATAAACAGCTGAATCTGTTAAATAATTCATTAAATGCTTTATAAAATTTTTGCTCTTTGGAGGCATATTAGGTATGATCAGTAAGGAGATTTATTGTCACATATACAATATTTTCTATTATCTCCCATTTTGTTTCAAGAATTTTTTTCCAAAAGTTGTGTAACTAGTATTATTTTGTTAGATCTCAGGTTGTGTATGCCAAGAGTTCAGCATCATAAAAATAAAAATTGAAACAGCCAACCAAAAAATAAATAGAAGCACCAAATGATCTTCTGTTGCCTGCTGTGAAGTTTCAAAATATCTTATTCTGTCAGTGTGATTTCATAGCAGGATGAAAAATGTCAAAACTGAGGAAGACAAATCAGTCTAGTGAGGAAAAATGACTCTCGGACAAGAGATGTCATTTGTCATGATTGCCATTTGACTGCATTCTACTCTCTCTTCTCTTTCATATGAATGCAATTTTGTCATTAGTTTTAAATTATCTTTACTGCACAATGGTTTGATCATGAAAATTATATTTCCATTTCAAGAGTTTTATAAAATAAGTTTCAAAATGTGACCATATTATCTTCATACACTTAAGTATATTAAAGAAAACTCATTAGTGTCTAATTTGCCAAATATTACTATTAAAAAATAAATGACCTTTTTTGGTAGATATAGGTAACACCATGGCTCGGTTTTTTTTTTCAGAACTTGCACAGCTGAGCACACTGCATAATATGGGTGGTAATTAAGCCACAGCTTCAAGGTTGCATGAGCACAAGACAATTCAGTCTAACGAAGTATCGATCGACTGCAGTCGAGGTAAAGCAAGTTGACATTCATTTAGAGGTAGCAATGTGAATATACCACACTGCCACCAAAGAAATGAAGGGAACAAACAATGAGGTAGAATTTTAATCTTGCAAACACAATTAAGAATCTTATTTATAGCATGCTGCTATCACTTAAACTAAAGTTAATTGTGTACTTACTGCCCTGACACAAGATAACTAAATCAGCAGAAATTATAAATCCTTAGCATAATGGCCAAAAGGAAACAAAACACTGTGCAGAAGTTTAGAGCTTCAATTAGACACAACACTACTGTCTTAGAAAACTGTGGTGATGAAAATGTTTGAAACTGAATTTCCCACCAGGGTGTTTTGCACAATAAAGCTCATCTTTAGGAGCTCTAAAGAGCAACCTAGAGAAGCAGAACTCCACACACATTAAATAAACCTTTTGTTGAGGGTAGGTTTACTATGTCATAATGATTAAGACCTATTCAAGGGAACATGATTTACTACACCTATATTGAAATGACCTTATTTTCCCAGAAGCAAATTTAAAGGTTATAGCATTAGCCATCTTATTCAGGAAGACCAGAATTTCTCAAAATTAAGTTTCTCTTCAGAAACACAAAGACCTCAAAGCCACCCAGCACACTACACAGTGCACAGCCATCACAAATATGAAAACATAGTTAGAATCTAAAGTATAAACAATATTTAGACCTTAGAAAAACTTTTGCTGTTTTAATAATGTGTTGTAAAGTTAGCTATTTTTATATTAAACACTAATCTTTAATGAGAAAATATCCTTTGAATTGTCATATTCTATACTTACCATTAGTCTATTGGTGGGTGTCAGAGACAGTTGAAACTATACTTTATTTGATAATCACCTATGCAAGAATCTTAAATTTATTCCAGGTTTGAACATTTTCATCAACAATATTTTTTACTTAATTTTAAGTAAATCAAGAGCAGAAATAAGTTGTTTAATATTCATCAGTGACTAATTACAAAACTTTTATCTGGAAAGTTTGTGTTTCACAAAGTGGGAGTTAACTATTGCTTACTTCAAAGGAGACAGTTTTTTGTTATTCAAAAAAGATGCAAAAATGTGTTTATAACAAATGCTGCCAAACAAGGTCCTTCTGTCTGAGTCTTGAATGGTATTTAATGTTGAAAATGTGCTTATGCTAATAAATAGATTTGGTTTCACTGGAATTACACAACATATAGAAGACCAATTTTCTCATAAAAAATACCCCAGATAAGAGATTTGGTAATGTGTCTAATTATATTATGGACCTTAGGCAGATGGACACTTTCTTTAAAAACAGCTGTTAGGATTTCACATAAACTGCCCTATTTGTGGTAAGAAAGAGGACATTACATTTACTGATAATTTTGATTTGATAATGAATTGATAGGACTCTAATTATGTGGTTTACATGCTTTAGTTTATCACTTCCCATTTTAATTTGTTTTTCTTTTGAGTTATCCTTTGATCAATAAACTTATTCATCATAAAGTACCTCCTTTAATAGGTATAATTACTATGCTTTTATTGATATTTAAATATAATGTTAATAAATGTAGAACAAACTACTGAGCACAGAGCTCAGAACTGGTAGCTTCTCAATCAAAGCATTATCTGTTTCATATGAGGAGGAAATATTGATGTAAGAATAAAAAACATGTGTAGTTGTTGTAATGACTTACCATACATTGATATATAAAGACACAGCAATGTTCCAGAATACATTTCTYAATTCATTTTTAATTTTAAAATGTTTCAGAAGGGCTAATCTTATATGTATTACTCAGTTTACTTTAGGAACAATTTGCCACACATATGAGTGACTGTCTCTAATGGCAACTTGGTACTTTTAAGAAATTAAAATTTTACAAAGTCACACAGTGTACTTTCATTAATAACATTAAGCAATAAATATCTTTTTCTTAGAACTAGGAGCACAAGCATAGGTTATATTTTTCTTGAATAAGTGATACTGCTCAGAAATATAATAGCCTATCAGACTTGATATTTTTAAATGTTGAAAAATCTTCACTTCTTCATTTTATTCTCTCCTATGTTCATATTCCTAGGCTAGCATTGAAATCCTTGTGAGTTAGAAAAACACAAGTGCTGATAAAAAATTTAGTTTTTTTTATTTCTTTTTGACTTGGCACTGAATGAATAGTGAGTCATATCTGTCATTCAATAGCTATATGAAAGAAATTTAAATCAGCTTCACGTAATCTAAGAATAAGTGAATGTCACAATAGATGGGCCAGAAAGAATATAACAGCCTTAAGATGGGAAGGAGAACTAAGCAATGCTAATTTCTTGACATGCCAAGGTTGTTGCATGGATCAATTCACAGAAGCTGAGAGTATCTGGAAAAGACCTGCACAAGATCAAGAAAKAACAAAGCCTAGCACGAATGTGGGAGGGACCCCAAGCTTAATCCCTACTAGAGGAGTCACAAGTAATTCATTGTTGCTTTGGCAAGGAAAGTCATTGTCCTGTGGGGATATGGTTGTGAGTACATTACTCATGACTTGGAAGATGGCCACAAATTCATGCACATTTGGAAATCACTAGTATACTCAGGTTCATAATACTATAAAAATGAATTGATTATTTTGATTGTTGTGATAAAACACTATGACTAATGCATTAATCTTTAAAAGAATAAAAGACTATTCACAAATTTAATGTAATTTTCATTATATAAAGAAGAAATCAGTGCTCTCAAAGATCAAATAATGCCATTGAGGACACAGGCAAAAGTAGAGGATTATTAAACTATGGAATGCTGCGTAGGTGCTAAGGGTCATTTTCTGCCTTTTGCAACATAGAAAGTGAAGGCATGCATGTGTTGAGATTTTATATAATTTTATAACCTGGATCATTGAGATAGTCCTGCTGATACTTTATTATGCATTTAACAATTATTGTCAAAGACTGGAGGTAATCTAATTGTATTGCTGGAAAAACTGTATATGATAAAAATAATGAGAATATCTCATTTTTATTCTGTTTTTATCTTCCCATTCCATATTGGTAACTGTTTAGGAGTTTTGTTTTCTAAATTTCCAGATACTTTTCATTCATATAGAGGCATAAATGACCTTTTCTAATTTTTCCCACATAAATAAGAATATGATTTTGCTTTATTATATCTTCCCTTTGTTTTATATAACCATGCATACTTCATCCAAGCTAAGGCACCATCTGGTGAAAGACATATTTTTATTTTAAAATCTGTCAAGAATAAAAACACTACCATTTAAACTATATATAATTTTCTGTATCACTTAGCAATTATTTTAAAAATAATAGATGTGTGTTTTTAGTCTAAATTGGTTGTTCTATAAGGTAGCTATTCTCTGCACATGCATTAAAAAGAAAAAAAACTTAAGCAAATATACATTGATATAAACTATAATTTCATATTCAAAACCAAATTGTCATAATTACATTTCAGGCTAGTGTGCCTGTAGCCAGTATTTTTCTCCCAAGACATTACTGCTATTTCATATCAAATGATTAACTGGTTAAGTTATTCTTAAAAGAAGACTAAAAAATTATGGAAAGTCATTGCTTGTTTCCTGCATCTACCAAAACATGGCACATATACCAGCTAACCCTCAGTGAGCAAGGCACTCTTTGAAGCCCTCTAAATCCCTGGCTGTCCCTGGGGCACTACYTCAAGGCTGTTGATAACCCTTTTACATGACTGAGATAGTGTTATTTTGTGTAGGCAGCAAAATGATATAATAGTCACCTTAATCATCTAGACATCTGATTCAAGTAAAACTTTAAATAGCTTTTTAAAAATGAATGAAACACAGTTCATCTTGGAGATCTGCACACTTATGCAAATACATTCTGTCTCTTCCATTTGGGAATGTGGGATTGTATTGTAGTTTTGTATATTTACTTGGTTAGGGAACCAGACCCCTTTGCAACATTTTTAGTTTCCATCAATTCTTTAGTTTACTTCTATTTTTGAGATTATAAATGTTTCATTCCACTCTTCTTTTGCCTACCTTCCAGACCTTTCATGCAACCCTCGTTTTCTCTTTAGAATCAATAGCCAATTTCTATGAATGATTTGTGTGCATATCTAAATATATAATAAAAATTACTCCAATATTATGTCTTTCCCCTACCCTATACCTTCAAATTGCTGTGCTTGAAAAACACTGAAGAAACTGTTTGCATGCTTCTGTGTGTGCCTACCAGCATATCTTCATATCTACACATTTATGTTTGAAATAAATATTTTAAATGATTCCCTCCCTTTGGGACTTGCATTTTGTGTATTAGAATTACATTTCCTATCATCACTAATATGTATTTTCAACTATAAAAATGAACAATACGAAGCTGTTTTTATGTCTTTGAGGTTGTATACTTTTGTGTTACCTAGTCAAATTAGTTTATATTTTCCATTTATGTGACAGGATGTATGCCTTGAATAAAGAAGTTTTCTGCTGTCATATATTATCTTAAAATTTCACTCACATTTTACTGTCTACCCATTGAAGAGTTTCCTTCATTCAGGAAAGTATATTCTCTAATATCTTAATCAGATATTAGATGATAGGTAGGTAAGTAGGGAGGGAGATAGACAAATAAATAATATAAAGAAATATGAACAGTAGTTAGATGATGGTAGATTGATGGAAAGAGGATTAATAATAAGCAGAAATAGACTGAGATATACAGAGAGTGAGAGAGACAGACAGATTTTGTTAATGATTCCTATCAGAAATAACATTTAAGGAACCTGTATGAGGATACATTTTTTCCAACTATCCTATAGTCTAATAATACTGTAAATTTAGCAAAAGCCTGAGATACAACTATACCTCATTTTCCTTTTTGTGTATATAAACAGAGATCCAAAAGGATAATTTATGAGTGAATGTATTAAAGACCTAGAATTGAATACCATTTCTGAGCTTCTGAACTTTCAGTTTATATTCCACAAAATATTAATATTCAATATCTTGAAAGAACAAAAGACAGTAGCAATAAAGTGTAAGAACTTCAGAAAGATAAAAGTTAAAATGGTTTGTGCAACTATGCTAATGAAAGACTAATTCAACAGTTCCTTGTAGTATGGTRCTAGTTATTTTATCCAAGTTTCAGCTACCAMCTAAATCAGAATAGGAGAAAGCRAGATGCAATGATACAATGTGTTATGTGTCATTTAAAATCAGTGATGAGCAATATAATAAGACATGAACATTCTATTCTTTTTTAAATGATATACTTGTTTCAGAACAAAAAAAATACCTTTTAAGTTCCATTCTTAATTCTTATTTACTTCCCAATTGAAAATCTTAATGTATACATCTTACAAGGTCATTTATATTATACATGTGCRTAACCTGATGCTAAGGGATAGTGAGACATACTAGGTACCATGGATGATTATTTCTGTAATGGGTACCTCATAAGTTGTGCGTTTCAATTCTGTTTATAACAGGAACCCACTAACAGACAGGTTTATCATGAAACAGTACTTTCCTAAACATTCAACACACAAATCTGATTTTAGCTAAACTATCAATCCTTACTAGTTTAAGGATATATGGGGAAATTCTCCAGTATTCCCCAAAGTTTGGTTACCAGAAATAGGATGTCCTATTTGAAAACTGGTCCGTTCTGGGACTGAAGAGATAGATCATTGATTAAGAGCACTAGCTGCTGACCCAGAAGACCCAGGTTCAATTCCCAGTACTCACATGAATGCTCATATTTGTCTGTAGTTACTTTTCCAGGAGTCCAATCTTCCTGGCCTCAATTTACATTGCATACACATGGCACAATGATATACATGCAGGCAAAACACCCATACATAATAAGTATTTTTAAAAGAAAAACAGGTAAATTCTAAAAAATTGGAAACTTAATTCAAATANAAACCTACTAAAAGTCTTTCAATTGGTTTTGGCAAAAATATATGTTTAGATGGGCATACAGAGGTGGTTAATTCAGTTAGTAAACTGCTTGTTTTGTAAAACTCTGATGAGTTGATCACTAGAATCTACATAAGAGTTCATATGTGAAGTTATGTCTATGATCACAATACTGGAATACAGAGATAAGCAGATCCCTGGGGTTCACTAGCCACCCATCCTAGCCTAATAAATGAACTCCTGGCTGATGAAAGAAGAAGTTATCTCAAAAACAAAAATGTAGATGATGCTGGAGGAACAAAATTCAAGCTTATCTTCTGATTTCTTGCTCTTATGCAACCACATGCACACCCATGTGCACACAAAGAGACACACATGCACACATACACATACAAGCAGTGGCACAAACCATATATATGAATTTTATGAGGGAAGTTATGAATACAAATATCGAGTAAAGAGAAACATAATTTTAGACAAATCTGAATTGCTCATTATGGATGATTCATGTGAGATTTGGAGCTATTAAGCTGGGTGGGTAGGTTGAAATAGCCCTGACTATAGCTGTAGTGAATTATTGGTATGCAAACAACAGTGACTTCCATGGGCAAGTTTCAATTGTTGGAAATCCTCAATTATAACTAACAAAAAGCAAATAAATAACTCTGAATGAGAATGAAAAATTATTTATCTCCCCACCTATACTCTAATTATATATCTGAAAGTACAAAAGACACCAAAATATTATTTAAAAAAACAAATACATAGGAAGACCTCCAATATTCTTTACAATTACATAGTTTGTTTCTTCTGCTGTTTTGCTGGTGGATAAGGGATGGAATGACCCATGCTATTACTCAACTGGGTTTCCAGGGCTTATGATGGCAATGGGATCCTGCAATAGTGTCCACAACTTTAACATTTAGAGGCAGGTGATAAGTAGTGGTATCTCAGGATGGGAAGCACAATATGAGGACTAGTTTAACACCGACAATTCTGCACTTATTAAACTGTCATACAGGCAGTAAATATAGTTTATTTTTAAGTATAATTGTGAATATGTAAGATTAAGTTGAGGTCTGCTAAATTAAAGGTTTTCCTGAATCATGTCACGATGAACAATGATTTATGCACTTCCCAAATATGAGTCACTTCAGAGACCTAGAACCAGTTGAGTACAGGAAAAGATGGGAGCTCTTGAAAAGTACTAATTGCATGCCCAGGTACTTGCTGTAAACATGCTCAAAGCAACTCCCAGACATTGGTAAGCTAGCCATAACTGAAGAAATAAAACTATTTTTGAATAATTTCTAATTATTAGACATCAGTTCTTCAGCCAGATTAAATCCTGTGATCTAAATAACCATAAAGGAAATTAGTTTGAGTAAAGTTTTGATGATCTTAAGAATTTATAAATTTGTATTGAGTCTATCTTACAGTATGTTAAATAACTATATGAAACAATTAGAA
>BDUI01070438.1:0-10373 GCA_002335545.1 Apodemus speciosus | reverse complement strand
CTTGAGATGCTATTTTAAAATGGATATGCCTGAGCAGACCCCAACCACCAGAGTGAAGACATCGCTTGCCTCCAGTCCTCCTGGCCTCCTTTCGGCTGCTCCCCCCATTCATGGTTTTTATCACCACAGCTTTATCTCTGTCCCTCTCCCTCACCCTGCCTCTCTTTCCCTCCTTTCCTTCCTTTCCCCTTTTCTGTTTTACCTGCCACTTTTGTAGTGCCCGGACTCTAACACAGGGTCTTGACCATGCTAGGCAAGTGTTCTAACCCCAAGCTACTCTCAAGTTCGGTTCTGAGTCACCTCTAGGCTTTCATTCCCTCTTCCCTGAATTAGCCTCGCATGTAAACTCCACTCTGCTCCCAGACTTCAGGAGCCCCTCACGATACAGGCTACAGCTGGCCTAGCATCTCTAGCCACACACGGTCCCTCTTCCTCGCTCTGTGTCCACTTAAAATTCCCCGCCTCCTCACCACCCGGGGCTTCTCATATATGGGTTGCTCTCTCTGGCAACTCATCCCAAGGGACAGGCACAKTTCTGTGTCTTGAAGGTTCTCCTTGACTCTTCTTAGCAGCCCTCTGTGCAACCCCCAATGTTCATTTTCCCTACAAGATGATTCTTCGGGTCACTTATTTTATTTATGTTTGTGTGTGTTGACTTAATGGCTACTTGCCTGACTATATTCTATTCTGCAGGTATTCATTCACTCATTCATCCATTCACCCACTCACTCATTCCTACATGCTTCCTTTTTTTCATTTTTATTGATTATTTAATTTATTTACATTTCAAATGTTATCCCCCTTCCCAGTTTCCCCTCCATAAGCCCCCTATCTTCTCCCCCTCCCCTTGCCTCTATGAAGATGCTTACCCACCTACCCACCCTCTCCTGCCTCACTGCCCTAGCATTCCCCTACGCTGGGGCATCAAGCCTCTACATGACCAAGGGACTCCCCTCCCAGTGATGCCAGATAAGGCCCTCCTCTGCTACATATCCAGCTGGAGCCATGAGTCCCTCCATGTGTACTCTTTGGTTGGTGGTTTAGTCCCTGGGAGCTTTTTTTGGGGGGGGGGTCTGTAAGTATCTCCTAAGAATTTACTTAGTGACAAATGTTAAAAGTCTTGTGGGTACGATGCTACATATGGGGACCCAAGCATCTTACTTCCTATTTCCTTCTAGTATGGAGCCAGACCTTACATGAAGAAATAGTAATAGAACTAGTTAATCGTACTAACTAGCATGCTAAACAGAGTATTGAGAAAAATAAAGCAGGAAGGTCGAAGCACGAATTCTCTGGCTAGTGGGGGATATTTTATTTGATGTAGCAAAGTCCACTCCAGTAAGATGAAACCCAGCAAAGACTTGAAGACAGATGGACAGAATATCACTAGGGCATCTCATGTGAAGAACATTCTCGGCTTCTAAAGACAGACATGTCTGGTGTTCTTCCAAAACAAGGAGGAGGCAAGCGTGACCGGATTGGACTGAGAGTGGGGATCTTCATGAAGAAGAGGATGGGGGACCTCAGTGAAGTGATGGTGACAGGGGTAGAGGAGGTGACGAGCACTTGTGCACAGACTTGGAATAAGATGCAAGGGCAGAGTGTGTGCGTGGATGGATGCATGCATGCGTGCTTGTGTGTGTGTGTGTGTGTGTGTGTGTGTGTGTGTGTGTGTACAGGCATGTGCATGTGTACAGTTGGAAGCTCTTGTGAACTTCTCCAGCTGAAGTGCTGGAGGCTTGGGTTGCAAGGGTGGAGACCCTAAGATACAATCATAGGTAGTATGATGAAAGAAAAGCCAGTGGATTTTGCTGATGGGCTGGATGTGAACATGAGCAAAAGGAGGGGAGTGAGGCTGAACTCAGGAGGAACCATGAATGGGGCAAGRAGTTCACCTTCAGACACGCTGATTTCAGGACGTCTATGAGAGGGTACGTGACTCCTACCTCTATTTTTGGATATATGGCTAGGTATAGGAGTCCAGGCTCTGGGAAGACACAAACGGTGAGTAGTGGACAAACCAAGGTACTACCCATCCTAGACAGTATCCAAATACAAGACTGAAATGCACACAAGGCAGGGCCATTTCTGTTGGTTCTCTACCATATATCAAGCACTTGTGCCACAGAGCATTTATGTACATGGAGGTACAGTTAACAGCCCACTAAGTTTCTTTTCTGTCAGCTGAATTACTAAGCAATTATCTACCTTTCTGCAAAACCATATCTACAATAGCCCTAAGTCACAGAAACGTAAATTACATGGCGGCCCCCTCTTTCTGTGCATTCAGATGTGCCTTGTGTATCCTGGTTGGGTCTCGCTAGTGGCCAGGTCCTTGTTCATGTACATTCGTAACTCACGGGAAGGCAGAGGCTGCTGCTACCCAGAGCCAGAGGACAGAGCTGATGGTACCTCCTGTGGGGCTTCCATGAAANGGGTCTGTAAGTATCTCCTAAGAATTTACTTAGTGACAAATGTTAAAAGTCTTGTGGGTACGATGCTACATATGGGGACCCAAGCATCTTACTTCCTATTTCCTTCTAGTATGGAGCCAGACCTTACATGAAGAAATAGTAATAGAACTAGTTAATCGTACTAACTAGCATGCTAAACAGAGTATTGAGAAAAATAAAGCAGGAAGGTCGAAGCACGAATTCTCTGGCTAGTGGGGGATATTTTATTTGATGTAGCAAAGTCCACTCCAGTAAGATGAAACCCAGCAAAGACTTGAAGACAGATGGACAGAATATCACTAGGGCATCTCATGTGAAGAACATTCTCGGCTTCTAAAGACAGACATGTCTGGTGTTCTTCCAAAACAAGGAGGAGGCAAGCGTGACCGGATTGGACTGAGAGTGGGGATCTTCATGAAGAAGAGGATGGGGGACCTCAGTGAAGTGATGGTGACAGGGGTAGAGGAGGTGACGAGCACTTGTGCACAGACTTGGAATAAGATGCAAGGGCAGAGTGTGTGCGTGGATGGATGCATGCATGCGTGCTTGTGTGTGTGTGTGTGTGTGTGTGTGTGTGTGTGTGTGTGTACAGGCATGTGCATGTGTACAGTTGGAAGCTCTTGTGAACTTCTCCAGCTGAAGTGCTGGAGGCTTGGGTTGCAAGGGTGGAGACCCTAAGATACAATCATAGGTAGTATGATGAAAGAAAAGCCAGTGGATTTTGCTGATGGGCTGGATGTGAACATGAGCAAAAGGAGGGGAGTGAGGCTGAACTCAGGAGGAACCATGAATGGGGCAAGRAGTTCACCTTCAGACACGCTGATTTCAGGACGTCTATGAGAGGGTACGTGACTCCTACCTCTATTTTTGGATATATGGCTAGGTATAGGAGTCCAGGCTCTGGGAAGACACAAACGGTGAGTAGTGGACAAACCAAGGTACTACCCATCCTAGACAGTATCCAAATACAAGACTGAAATGCACACAAGGCAGGGCCATTTCTGTTGGTTCTCTACCATATATCAAGCACTTGTGCCACAGAGCATTTATGTACATGGAGGTACAGTTAACAGCCCACTAAGTTTCTTTTCTGTCAGCTGAATTACTAAGCAATTATCTACCTTTCTGCAAAACCATATCTACAATAGCCCTAAGTCACAGAAACGTAAATTACATGGCGGCCCCCTCTTTCTGTGCATTCAGATGTGCCTTGTGTATCCTGGTTGGGTCTCGCTAGTGGCCAGGTCCTTGTTCATGTACATTCGTAACTCACGGGAAGGCAGAGGCTGCTGCTACCCAGAGCCAGAGGACAGAGCTGATGGTACCTCCTGTGGGGCTTCCATGAAAYCAGGAGGCTGAGCTCTCAGCTCCCAGCTCACGGTTGAGGCTGCTGAGCCAGGACAGTGAGGAGGGGAAAGTGGGGCATCCCTCCACTAAACAMCACYCACTGAGGCTGTAGAGGGTAGTTGGCCTGCATGAAAGGCACATGCCTCTGAAAATACATGTTATGCTTTGGAGGGTATAGCCACTTAATAGCCTAAGACACACTGGTGGGGTTACTGGGAAAGAAATAGTTCAACCACCTGCAAAAGCAGGACAAGCCACTTCTTAGAAATGATGATGAATTCTAAGGTCAATGCAGGGAGGGCAAAAAGTGTTTCCTCCTGAGTGTGCAGTTGACTAAATTAGGTCATTATTGGCATGATTTTAAACTATAAGATAAAGCAGCATCACTATTGATGTTCAAAAGTTTTAGCATCTTCCATTTTAAAAGCACACTAGAAGATAATTGCAAATTCCTCAGCAGGAGAGAGTTGGGCTTCATTTACCTTACATAACTCTGCATTTCTCCCRGAATGGGCATTACATTTGCCTTGTATATAGCTTAGTAATTCTATAGAATAAGCGGGTCTTGCCTACCTTTGAACTATTCTCTTCTGCTTCCTGCCATTTCCTCCCTCCTGAGTGACAGACCCGGGGCAGCCACTCCTGTGTAGAGCACAGCCTGTGGAAACAGTGCCTACTTGCAGTAGGGTATCTTAGATATCGCCCTTCAATCCTGTTTCTTCACATGAAAAGCTGAAATATCACAATAGTCTCACCTTTCAAGGACCTGGGTGTTAAATGCAGCACACACTGAAAAACTAGCATCCTTCACTGCTTTCTGTTCAGCGCCATGAACAATGATTGCCCTGCACTGGGAGACTACACCATGGGAAAAATTGTATCTCTGAACATGCTAGTCTATGGCAGAAATTCAGTCAGTGAGAGATTTAGAATCAGAGACTAGAACTAGACTAGACAGGAACTAGAAGGGAACAGAGAAATCTGGGTTGAGAGTCACAGCCCATTTTTATTCCAGGGTGCTAACCCTTTCATTGAAATCTGAGGGAGACTTGCCCCCTTCCTCTCTCCCACCGTCATGGTCCCCCTCACCTTTGTCTGCTCCCTTACTAAAATCCAGTCAGCCGGATCTTAGTCTCTGATGCAGTTCTCACATGAGAGGCCTCCTACAAGAGTGAAATAACTCACCTGTGGTGAGCACCGTGAGCTCACACCTCAGTTACAGGATTCATCACAGTTATCAGGATTCATCCCAGGGGTCAAAAGGCATGGAACTCTGAGCTTCCAGCCAATGAAGGTGCAGATGGGGTGCTGGGGCCTGGCTATTCCCGTCCAACACAGGACTCTTGCAACCATGCCAAAGCAGCCTTTGCCCTGTGTGCCCTACCAGCCTGGCCAAGCCTTTCCCAAAACTGTACAATCAATGAATCCTTCCTACCTTCTGTCTCTCCCCCTCTTTCTCCCTCTCCCTCTTCTTCTCCCCCTCCCCCTCTCCCTCCCTCTCTGCTTTCTCTCTCTCTCTCTCTCTCCTCTCTCTCCTTTCTTTCCTTTTCCATCTCTTCCCTCAGAGATGTCCCATAATCTGAGGCCCTCCTAACCTACTCCATAGGCATCTCCCTTCTTTTTTTAATCACCATAGTATTAATATTTTTGTTGGATATTTTCTTTATTTGCATTTCAAATATTTTCCCCTTTCCAGACAGGGTCCACGATGGAGGAATTGGAGAAGGGACTGAAGGAGCTGAGGGGGTTTGCAGCCCCATGGAGGGAGCGACAGTGTCAATGGGCCAGACCCCCGGAGCTCCCAGGGACTGGACCACCTACCAAAGGCATCTCCCTTCTTATCCCATCCTACCCTACCATCTTTCCCAGAAGGCTTGCATTAKCCCAGAATATAAAGTACTGACCGTAAAATCAGGATTCCAAGAACATTAGCATAATCACTGTAATACACATGAACTGATTAAACCGCTTACAGCCAAAGCCTGTAGTAGCAACCTTCATGACAACCTGGACCCAGTGTCCCCAGAGGAGCTGCAGGCCTTACCACCCTGTACCATTGTACCAAGCACATGAGCTTGTCCTAGTGCCAAGCCATGCTGGGAGAATGCCAACTCCCCACCCCCAAACTGGGGAACTTCCGTATTAGCTAGGAAAACCAGGCGCTGTAACCCTTCATCTCAGGAAGAAAGAACATGTGTCCCAAGGAGACTTTTAAAGGAAGCCTTAGATGAAAGCTTTCATTATACAGGACCTTTCCTGAGAGAGTTATGGGCTAAGTCATTATCTTCCATCTAGTGTATATCTACCAGTGTCCTAGGACATTTATTAGTCTTGGAGAAGAGATGATGGTCTGGGCGGTAAGGGGCAGGCAGAATTAAGAACTCCTTGCATCAGCCTGCAGCTCTTGGGCATGTCTGCGAGAACACATGGACCACCCCTCAGTGACAGGTCTCACAGCTGCCACAGAGAACCTATTATAGTGACAACTGTAAACTCCACTCTCCTAAGATCTAAGAGGACGTTCCAATTTGGTAACCACAGACTTCACAGAGGAGCCATCAGCAGGATGATGGCTTGTGATAGAGGCGTTATCAATGCTTTGCTTAGCACAGTAGAGAAACGACAGTAATTAGGTGTTCCGTGAAACTGCTTTGGAGGCAGTGCTCCTTAAAGAACAGCAGGGTTGACTCAAAGAACCCAGCAATAGATCACAAGGAAGCCTGTGGCTGTTTTTCTTTCAGAAAGCACTTCTTACACCAAACTATGAAAGAAGAATCAGCTTGGACCTGGCTATGCACACAGAGTCCATAGGTATTTCGCTACTTTAGCATGCTCAGAGTTCACTGTCTTAGTTAGGGTTTCATTGTGGTGAAGACACCATGACCAAGGCAACTCTTATAAAAGAAAGCACTAAACTGGGGCTGGCTTACAGTATCAGAGCTTCAGTCCATTATCATCATGGCTGGAAGCATGACAGTGGATAGACAGACATGGAGTTAGAGAAGGAGCTGAGCGTTCCACATCTTGATCTGCAGGCAGCATAAGGAGACTGTGTGCCACACTAGGAGTATCTTGAGCAGATAAGACTTCAAAGCCTACCTCCAGTGACACTTCCTTCAACAAGGCCACACCTCCTAATAATGCCACTCTATGGGCCAAACATTCAAACATGAGTCTATGAGAGCCATGCCTATTCAAAGGACCATTTCCCATTCCCTGGCCCCCTAGGCTTGTAGCMATAACATAATACAAACACATTTAGTCCAATTTCAAATGTTCCCAGTCTATCAGTCTCGACGACGTTTAAAAGTCCAGAGGTCAAAGTTTCTTCTGAGATTCATATAATCCCTGTTCCAAAATATAGGGAAGGGAGCATAGAAAGGAGATACTGGACCAAAGCAAGTCTGAAAACCAGCTGCACAGACTCCAAACTCTGCATCTCCTGYCTGATGTCATAAAGATCTTTGCATCTTCCACACATTTCAGCTTTGTTGGCTTCAACACACTTCTTTCTCTTGGGCTGGGTCCACTTCCTGTTAGCAGCTTCCTTGGTAAGCATCCCACAGCTTGGAATTTCTAACCTCTTGGGGTCTCCAAGGCAATCCAGGTTTCACCTTCAGAGCCTCACACAATGGCCTTTCTAGGCCTCCATGCAGGAGATCCCTATCTTACACCTGGCCTCAGCAGGCATTCTTAGTTGCAGAGAGAGATTCTATAACCCCTTCCTTCCACTCCTGACCTGAAAGCCAGAACCACATGGCTGAAGCTACCAAGCTCTGCTTCTTGCTGGGGTTGTAACATGGCCCCATTGTTCAATTCCATCTTCACCAGCTTTCTGTCTTTGATGGTTTCTTTTGCTCCTTAAACTTGGCTGTCCTGGAACTTGCTCTGTAGACTAGGCTGGTCTTGAACTCAGAGATTCTCCTACTTCTGCCTCTGAAGTGCTGGGATTAAAGGGATATACCACCATGCCTGGACCTAAACTTTTCTTTAATTCCTTTTCATAAACCATTCCCTTTATTTCATTTAATCTGGCTTTTCTTTAATCTGTTTATCTCCTTGAACACAGGATTTAGCTCCATTCTTCCTGGTGCCCCTTATCATTATAGATCTTTATAAGCATGGCCACTAATGACAACAGGACATAGCCCACACTAGGCTGTTTTTGAAATCTCCTCTGCAAATATAATTAATCTAAAACTCTTCAATTTAGCCTCCAGCAGATTTTTTTCCTTTGTACATAAAGCAGTC
The DNA here is from genome assembly GCA_002335545.1 of Apodemus speciosus. Classification (NCBI taxonomy): domain Eukaryota; kingdom Metazoa; phylum Chordata; class Mammalia; order Rodentia; family Muridae; genus Apodemus; species Apodemus speciosus. The sequence continues at coordinate 2,322 of BDUI01070438.1, read as the reverse complement.
ACATTCTTCACGAAAATATCACAAGAAGGAYCTCTAGGCAGCACACAAGAATTCTTGTCCTCTGAAACCTCTTAAACCTGATCCCCACCATCAAATCACCCTGAGCACCACTGTCTYCCATGCTTCTTCCAGCATGGCGCACTAAGCAGTGCTGAAAGCATTCCACTGCTTTCTCAACACAAAATACCAGAGTCTAAATCCTTTAAACAAAAACATGGCCAGGCCTATCACAGCAATACATCACGCCCAAGCACCACTTCTGTCTTAGGGTTTATTCCTGTGAAAAGACACCATGAAAAAGACAGCTCTTAAAAACSAAACCATTTAATTGGGGCTGGCTTACAGTTTCAGAKGTTCATGGCAGGAAGTATGGCAGTGTCAGGCAGGCATGGTRCTAGAGGAGCCGAGAGTTCTACATCTTGGTCTGCAGGCAGCAGGAGGAGACTGTKCCACACTGAGGATAGCTTGAGCACAGGAGACCTCAAAGCTCCACTCCAAGGTGACACACTTCCTCCAGCAAGGCTATACCTCCTAAGAGTGCCACTCCTGTGGCTAAGCATTCAAACCCTCGAATCTATGGGGGTCGTACCTATTTAAACCATTACAAGGGGAAATTCGGCAAGCAAAGAGGCAACTCCAGAGATGGCTTCGAGTTTCACCCACTTCGCAAAGTGAAGTGTGACTGGGGTACCAGCCCTGAGCTCTGAAGTACAATTTGTGTACTTCTGATACAAGATTCCTGCAGAATGGAAGGGTGCCCATCACAGCCACACCCACTGTCCCTGAAGAAAGAGAAACTGTAGCAAACTAATACTAGATTAAAATGCAGCTGCGATTATCTGTCACTATCACAGATTACAATAGTATAACCCCCACTTCCATCTCTGTCATCCCATGTTGTTATGGCTTCCAGAGKAGGAATAGGCTGACTCTGGGTCACAGCTCTGATGTCTCCATATCTTTGTCACTGTAGGTGAGCTACTTTTCTCTTAGAGACCCAGTGTCATTGCCTGAACAAGACATGTGAGTCTCAGGGACAGAATATTTTGCCACATCAGACTTAAAATCAATCACAATTGGTCATATAGCATGTGGCATATACRAAGAGCAACATCACTTATTTATCATCTGCATTGAGAAAGAATTTTTTAAAATATTGCAACCATGACATTTTACTTTAATATGTAAGACACTAGTCAATATATTAGAATAAACAAGGTAACCAGGTAATTTCTATAATGGCTAAGTTACTGAGTATTTACATATGCAATTATGATCTGAAGTGCTTTAAACTGATGACTTCATTTACTCTGCTGTAAGTAGGAACCATTTTTTTCTTGTTTTATGGGTTAGGACATTGGAGGACAGTCAAGTTCAGTAATTTGGACAAGGTAGCAACACCTCATATAAGTGGCAAGGCCTAGACTCATTTATAGGCAATCTGACTTCCTGAGATACATTAGAGTAACAACAAAGGAGTTCTGGGGCTGCCAAAGCTCTTATTTCTTCACTCAGGTGGCGTGTGCAACAGATTTTATTCATATGTGTTTCTGGATTGGCTCCATTTTGTTTAAAATTATATTATCAGTAAATCAAAGTTTGCCACTTGATGATCYGAGCAAAGACTGGGTACACATTTTTATGTTGTGTTTTCCAAATACAGACACGGGGTGAGATTAGTGCAGTATTAYGGCAGTATTTGTTTCAACTGTTTGTAGTGGTGGTCCAGAAAGAAACAGAAATTCTCTATTTGACTTGTAGTACTGGGTACCCTTTTCCCAGGGCCCCTTGGGGAGAAAGCGGAACAGGCATAAGGAATAYTTATATTGTAGCATTTGGGACCCCACTTCTCTTTTGTGCTGCATTTTTGCTAATTTTTCTTTTACAGGAGGGCCCTCTCCTCCTGTATAAGTCATTTCCATTCTYCTATGCTTTCTCTCTTTCTCTTGACTTTTTCCTTTGCTTGATGCTAATCTTTTAAAAGTATTTACTTATTTTTTATTTTATACATGTGAGTTTTTGCCTGCGTGTATGTCTGTGTACTGCATGCATGTCCGGTGCCAGCAGAAGCCACAAAGGAGCATCAGGTTCATTAGAATTGGTATACAACTGGTGTGACAGATACAGATGTGAGCTGCCATGTTGGTGCTGGGAACCATGAAAGGACAGCAAGCACTCTCAACCACTAAGCTACTTCTCCAGTCTTAGCTTGGGTCTACTCTTACACATTCCTGGGGGCATTTCCCTTCATCTCCTGATCTATAGAACTTGGGAGACATTTCTTGTGAGTTTTATTTAGCATTATGGTGGATTGCTTAGTGT
>BDUI01068258.1:0-10345 GCA_002335545.1 Apodemus speciosus | reverse complement strand
GTATATATACACAATGGAGTATTATCCAGCCATTAGAAACAATGAATTCATGAAAGTCTTAGACAAATCGGTAGAGTTGGAGAACATCATCCTAAGTGTGGTAACCCAGTCTCAAAAGAACACTTATGGTATGCACTCACTGATAAGTGGATATTAGCCTAGAAGCTTGGAATACCCAATACACAATCCACATATCAAATGATGTCCAAGAAGAAGGAAGGAGAGGGCCCTGGTCAGGGAAAGGCTCAGTGCAGCAGTGTAGGGAAATACCAGAACAGGGAAGAGGGAAGAGGTGGATGGGGGAGGGAAGAGGGCTAATGGGACATTCGGGGAAGGGGGAGCCAGGAAAGRAGAAATAATTTGAAATGTAAATAAAAAATATATCGAATAAAAAAAGAAAGAAGAAAATAATAATAATTAAAAAGTTAAGTTAAAAATATAGCAATCTTACTTTAAAGAAATAGTTTCAAGGAGTAAAATTCCAAAACCTCACTTAACACTTAACAAAAGAATGTGGTCAAAGCCATTTAGAATGTAATCCACATTATCCATGTTTGTTATTTCTAATGTTTTGAATGAAATATTTAGACATTACAAAGCTTTCATATAAAGTATCCATTCATGTAGGATTTCAGCAAAAGTTTCTTTGTATGAAGTCTAAGGACAAATTGCAGATGGACATTAGCCAAATGTTTCTTTTCCTGTTAGTGATGAACTGTTGAAACTTAGTCAGTTAGAAAAATTATGTCTTAATCTAGGTCAGTTATAGCATTATTAGTTTGGTGTTTTATCAGTTTATTCTGTTCATTTGTTTGAAGGATAAATTCATTCTTAAATATAGATAGAAAAATTTTAGGAGATGCAAATACAACTCAGTTGTAGAATGTATTTTTAGCATAGACAAGACCTTAGATTCAATCCCTAGCAGATAAACAAAGTCATAATGGCTTATTTCTAGTTTACATTAATGCAGGATATGTACCTGAGTATGTGTAATAAATTTTGTCTTCAGACATAATACCTTCCTGTTTTTTATTTATAAATGATATGCTTAAGACATGCTTGTCAAACCTGGTTGTCACGTACTGTTGCATATTATTAAAGTTTATGTAAACATTGAAATCTTTAGCAGTTACTGAAGATTTTTTAAGTAAAGGTGTTATTTTTAAAATTTGAGTCTTACATTGTATTTTATCTATTTTATATTAGTGCAATAATATAATGCTTTATATAAACACTTTTCTATTTTGTTTGAAATGCTGGCTAGTTGGAACACAGTCATTGTGTGAGCTTTATTTTTCCTTCCTCCTTTATGAATTAAATTCTATGATTAGAATCTAAGTAAGGCATTTGCAATAAAGACAGAATAAAAAGGCACAGGCAAGCCTTCAGAAATGACATTATGGGTTATTYGAAAAGCCCAGTGAGTCTCCTTTATTAAGTTCTGCAGAGCTCCGCTTTCTGGGTTTATATCACTGAACTGAGTGGTTTTGTTCCTGTTTCTTGGAGGCAGATGACCTGAATCCAGTCTCAGCACTGCTTACAGGAAACTTGTGACTTCCACAACATACCTGCCTTTCTGGACCTCAGAGTCCGTGTGTGGCAACGGCAATAGTAATAATCTTCTTCTCCGAAGCTGCTAAGGTCTTAAAGTAACAAGGAATTTGGTCAGCTCATCATGTACCCATGTCCTTAATCGTGGAGTAGAACATTGGCTGCTCTTGTAGTTCATTTTGCTCCCATCTTATCATTCTGAGTAAACAAAATATGTATGTCTGATAGCAGGTAGCTGCCAAACGCTTTCTGCTTCCTGTCACTGTAGATATTCACAATGCGGTGTTTTGCATCTAACATCTTTTTGTAACATCATGTTCTGAAGTCTTATGGTTTTATGTAATTTTGAGTTATTCATAAAGAATCTATGGTCGATGAACGAAGAAGTAGTTGAGAATCAAAGACGTGCCAAGCTTAGCCTGGTATCTTACATGTTCATTCCTACAATAACAAGTATAAACAAATAAGATCAGATTCCATGGTGAAGAAGCATTGAAAAGTCTTATAACAATGCATTTTAGGTAAGAGAAAATGGGGAAAAAGGACCATTTTCTCTAACATCTAGTTACAGAACAGTGATTAATAAACTTAGATTTTAATGAGTTTTTAAAAGTCTAAGAGTCACAAAGGATTTTTCAAATGTAGTTACATTTCATATCTTTTCAGCATTGTTAGGGCAAGGCAGATATTGTATTTAGGGGCTACCATTAAAGCAAACCAACAATAAAGCAAGACAGGACTAAATATCCAATAATTGAAGGAAACTGTTACCATAATTATCAAGATTTTGCTGAAATGTCTCTCTTGTCATACAGATCTTTTCTATATTCTCCATATGCAGACACATATATTATGATTTTAGTAGAAATTTATTTCTAGTAGTTAGTTTTAATTGTGTTATATTTAAGAGGGACAATATCAATTTCACTTTTCTTCCCTATTTGTCAATATCTGCAAATAATCATTATGGAAATAATGAGATAGTTTGGGATGTCCTGTTTTCCACTATGTGGTACGGGCAGAAGCAGCATCTTCATCTTTATTCTTAATTCTACGAAGTTCAGAGTGCTCAACTCAAATTTAGGCAAATGGATGGAACAAGAAAATATCAGCCTGAGTGAGGTAACCTAGTCACAAAAGAACACACAAGGTATGAACTCACTGATAAGTGGATATTAGCCCAGAAGCTCAGAACACCCAAGATACAATTCACAGACCAAATGAAGCTCAAGAAGAAGTAAGGCCAAAAAATGGATACTTTGGTCCTTCTTAGAAGAGGGAACAAAATATCCATGGGAGGAGATAGAGAGACAAAGTGTGGAGCAGAGACTGAAGGAAAGACCATCCAGAGACTGCCCCACCTAGGGATCCATCCCATATGCAGTCACCAAATGCAGACACTATGTGGATGCCAACAAGTGCCTGCTGACAGGGGCCTAATATAGCTGTCTCCTGAGAGGCTTTGCCGGAGTCTGACAAAGACAGAGGTGGATGCTCTCAGCCAACCATCGGACTGAGCACAAGGTCTCCAATGGAGGAGTTAGAGAAAGGACACAAGGAGCTGAAAGAGCTTGCAGTCCCATAGATGGAAAACAATATGAACCMACCAGTACCCCCCAGAGCTCCCAGGGACTAAACCACTATCCAAAGAGTACACATGGAAGGACCYATGGCTCCAGCTGCATACGCAGGACTTGTTGGACATCAAAGGGAGGAGAGGCCCCTTGGTCCTGAGAAGGCTGGATGCCCCAGTATAGGGGAATGCCAGGACAGTGGGAGTGAGTGGGTTGGTGAGCAGGGGGATAAATATGGAATAGGGGGCTTTGGAGGGGAAACCAGGGAAGGGAATAGCATTTGAAATGTAAATAAAGAAAATATCAGGGCTGGAGAGATAGCTCAGCAGTTGAGAGCACTGATTGCTCTTCCTAACGTCATGAGTTCAAATCCCAGCAACCACATGGTGGCTCACAACCATTCATAAGGATATCTGATGCTCTCTTGTGAAGTGTCTGAAGACAGCTACAGTGTACTTACGTATAATAAATATTTTTTAAAAAAAGAAAATATTGGGCTGGAGAGATGTCTCAGCAGTTAAGAGCACTGACTGCTCTTCCGAAGGTCATGAGTTCAAATCCCAGCAACCACATGGTGGCTCACAACCATCCATAATGAGATCTGAGATCTGATGCCAGCTAGACAGCTACAGTGTACTTAGATATAACAATAAATAAAATTGTTGAAACAAAAAAGAAAATATTTAAGAAAAAAATAACAGTTGGTTCAGCAATAGTATTTGTATGCTCTCGATATTTGCATTCAGTATAAACTTCAGAAAAATCTTTGCTTTAAAGTGTCATCRCTGTCTTACACTGGGAACTATGTAGAATTCCTTCTAAGAATACTCCACCTGTTCTCTCACATGTCTATAAATAGTGAGTTTTTAAACTAATCACTGCCTGCAGACTGAAATTATACAAATAACAAGGGAACATATAACACATTTTTGTTTTCTTCCCCAACAGCATAAGCAAGAGCTAATATTTATTGAAGAGTTTACATAGTCAGATATTATTTCTAGTGTTATGCATATATTAACATAGTCTTTCAACAGCATTATTGTTGAGCTATTGTTTTCACATTTTATCAGTGAAGAAATTTAAATATAAATAAGTAGCAAATCTATTCTCTTATGGAATAGAGAATATTTTAATTAAGTCCATGGTATTTGGCTTCTTAGTCATTGTCTTCTCCATTGAAATAAACTTGGTGAATAAATAAATGTTGATATATAGTAAGCGTCTGCTGCCATGGAAAATTTTCAGAAAAAGAAAAGTGCTCAATGTTTGAGTAACCAGCAAGTAGACAGTAATTGAACACGTAAGGTTGTAAAGAAATAATCAAAGAGAATTGTAGTTCATGACATGAAAGTACAAAAGAAACTCTTATGAACCACCAGTGCTTTAGAGATGAAAATATGGGAAATGCACTAAGAGCAGATCAATAACAAGGAACTGCAGCAAGCAAAATAACAAGTCTAGAAGTCCAGGACAATGCTGTAATTGGAAGGAAAAGATTTTTCATCAAATTTCCCCAAAAATGTATTTGATAATTTTTTATTAGATATTTTGAAATTTTAGTGAAAAAATATTGAAAGAAAGAAACTTATTATGATGGATTAATGTTGGACATGAAGAATTTGTAGAGAATTATACATTGCCTCTTTGGAAGTGGAGTTAAATCTTGGAGGGAATAAAGTACAACAGAAAATTAGTAACTGAATATTTAAAATCCTTTCTAGGATGGCAATTAAATTTGCAAATGATTCTGAATAGTATATATTATGAACATTGTTTAAAGCAAGAAATTATACTAAATCAAAGTCACTGAGACAATGAGAGTAAATATAAATCACTACTTTGGTACATATGTGTTGGGGGGCCTAGGTCTAGCTATGTATGCTCTTCAGTGGGTCAGTCTCTAGGAGCTCCTCAGGTTCTAGATGAGYTGACTCTGCTGGTCTTCTTGTGGAGTCTCTATCTCCTTCCTGTCCCTTAATCCTTCCCCTAACTCTTCCATAAGATTCCCTAAGCTCCATTTAACATTTGCCTGTTAGTATCGGTATTGGTTTTGGTCAGTTACTCGGTGGTGCCTCTCAGAGGACAGATATGCTAGGCTCCTGTCTTCATGCAGGTACCATAACAACTGGAATGACGCTATCCTTCATTCTGTTCCCTGCCTGTTGATCCAGTTCCCCTAACTGGGCTGCCTTGTGGGTAAGGATGTACCAGTCTTGCAGTAATGTGATGTGCTAGGATGGTTTGGTATTGTGAGTAATGGGTCCCCCTTCTCAGAGGAGAACAGGAGAGSGTTAGGGGGAGAAGCTGGTGAGGGGGGTAACTGAGAGGAAAGAATTTGCTGAGATAGTGTCATAAAGTGAATAAATAAGTAATTTAATGGAAATATTATTATTTTGGTAAACATGTCTGTCTTTGGCTAAAACTCTATTGGGCTAAGACATGTATTGGGTTAAACAGGATAAACCCTGAATTCTGAAAGAAGAAAGGATGTCCACAAAGCATTCTTATAGCTTTACTAACTAGGGAAATAGTTATAAGTGGTCTTTTCTGGAGTCAGTAAAAGGACAGGGTGATATCCAGTGACACATAAAATAATCACACACATGTAAAAAAAGAATATTCAGGTCATCTTTGCCAGCTACATATCTGAGAGAAGTATCTAAAATATACAAAAATATCCAAAATAAACACAAAGAAAAAAATCAATTAAAAATGAGGCATTGAATTAAAGAGTTTTCCAGACATTATGATTTTTAATGAAGCAAATGACCAATTTGTTTGACTACCACTAAAATATTAAACAATGTACTCAAGAACTAGAGTTGTGAAATGTAAATTAGTTTTATTGCTGAATTTATTGAGTTATNACATTGCCTCTTTGGAAGTGGAGTTAAATCTTGGAGGGAATAAAGTACAACAGAAAATTAGTAACTGAATATTTAAAATCCTTTCTAGGATGGCAATTAAATTTGCAAATGATTCTGAATAGTATATATTATGAACATTGTTTAAAGCAAGAAATTATACTAAATCAAAGTCACTGAGACAATGAGAGTAAATATAAATCACTACTTTGGTACATATGTGTTGGGGGGCCTAGGTCTAGCTATGTATGCTCTTCAGTGGGTCAGTCTCTAGGAGCTCCTCAGGTTCTAGATGAGTTGACTCTGCTGGTCTTCTTGTGGAGTCTCTATCTCCTTCCTGTCCCTTAATCCTTCCCCTAACTCTTCCATAAGATTCCCTAAGCTCCATTTAACATTTGCCTGTTAGTATCGGTATTGGTTTTGGTCAGTTACTCGGTGGTGCCTCTCAGAGGACAGATATGCTAGGCTCCTGTCTTCATGCAGGTACCATAACAACTGGAATGACGCTATCCTTCGTTCTGTTCCCTGCCTGTTGATCCAGTTCCCCTAACTGGGCTGCCTTGTGGGTAAGGATGAACCAGTCTTGCAATAATGTGATGTGCTAGGATGGTTTGGTATTGTGAGTAATGGGTCCCCCTTCTCAGAGGAGAACAGGAGAGGGTTAGGGGGAGAAGCTGGTGAGGGGGGTAACTGAGAGGAAAGAATTTGCTGAGATAGTGTCATAAAGTGAATAAATAAGTAATTTAATGGAAATATTATTATTTTGGTAAACATGTCTGTCTTTGGCTAAAACTCTATTGGGCTAAGACATGTATTGGGTTAAACAGGATAAACCCTGAATTCTGAAAGAAGAAAGGATGTCCACAAAGCATTCTTATAGCTTTACTAACTAGGGAAATAGTTATAAGTGGTCTTTTCTGGAGTCAGTAAAAGGACAGGGTGATATCCAGTGACACATAAAATAATCACACACATGTAAAAAAAGAATATTCAGGTCATCTTTGCCAGCTACATATCTGAGAGAAGTATCTAAAATATACAAAAATATCCAAAATAAACACAAAGAAAAAAATCAATTAAAAATGAGGCATTGAATTAAAGAGTTTTCCAGACATYATGATTTTTAATGAAGCAAATGACCAATTTGTTTGACTACCACTAAAATATTAAACAATGTACTCAAGAACTAGAGTTGTGAAATGTAAATTAGTTTTATTGCTGAATTTATTGAGTTATCGTAAGGAAGCAAAAGGATGAGAGTGTTGAAAGCCCATCTGATGAAGGGTATACAGGGCATTTTGCTTACTAAACTGTAGAACACAAATTTCAGCAGCATCTGGTTGGTTGAGAAAAAGAAAATAGTTTCATAAGAAATTATAAGTCCTGATAAATTAGATACTTTTGGGYGGACTATAAGGATGAGGTTGAAAAATAGAATATGTAGTCAGTCTTTAGATAATTACAATGCCAAAGTTAAAATAACAGATATTGGTATATTAATATCACAAGAATCATATGGAGACCCTATTAAAAGGGCAAACAATTGTAAGAGGCTTATTCATGGRGTACAAATATCTAAAGCATCAATTTGAGTGAAGCTGATATTATATAGTATTCTTAATGTCAGGGTGTAAAGATGACAAACTGGGAGTCTAGACCTGTGGCATGTTAAGAACAACATTGACATAGGCTGTACTTGTCAGATGACCTGAGTTACACAATATGGAAGACATTCACATTCAGAAATTAGAAGTAGAAGAGATGTAGTTCACCATAGAAGAATATGTTTAATGCATGGCATTACACCGATCTCTTTTTCTAAATGAACTTTAGTAGGTAGTTTGTTCAAAGACTAATTATCATTAAATTGAGATTTATTCTACTGAGGATATCAAAGATGAGGTTATAATTATCATTATTCAAAAGAAGATTATGAACTTCCTTGGTAAGGCACCTTCCAAGGTCACTATGAATAGTTGCTGGATGAGGGTCATCCCTAAAATGCCAAAGCTATTTTAGCTTTGCCATTGTAATTATCTAAAGACTGACTACATATTCTATTTTTCAACCTCATCCTTATAGTTCACCAAAAAGTATCTAACTTATCAGGACTTATAATTTCTTATGAAACTATAGCTGCTACAAAGAAGTCACAGGTTGTCATCCTATTTATTGAGAATTAGCTGGAGCCAAGCACAGCTTTACACTGAAGTCTATTTAATTATGGTCTTCAGTAAAGAAGAAATCAGGCTCAATCCTTCTCCTAAGCTTGATTAACATGAGAGTTAACTCAGTTTCTGGCTTCAAAGCTGTTGATCAATATTTTCCAATAATGTTATGAAATGGATCTATTTTGTGTCACCACATGTGACTGACCTATGGAGTGTAAACACAAAATTGTCTATGGCTTTCCATGTTTCAACAGTTACTATGACTTAAAAACAAATTGAATTAAGTCTTCCAAATGTGCATTACATTTGAACTCTATTCTGGAAAAAATATGCTGCCTCTGGGTTTTATCAGTTATATGTAAAATGTAGGAAATAAAATGGTGACTGGAATTACAATATTGCCTGAAATATTGTAAGCATCAGTGCATTGTGATTATTACCTAAAACTGGACTGTAAAATAACCAATCATAAAAATTGATTTAATATATTATACCACTAYGCTGTGAAATACAAAATTCACATTATATTTTATTGCTCTTAATTTGTGTGTTTGCTATAAAACATAGTCGATGAATCWCTGTCAGTACTGGCTTGTTCTTTACAAGGACTTTTTTCAGGAGAACTTTGACAAGTGTTTTCAGGTGATAGCTTAGAACTTCTTATCTTTGTCAGTCACTTGCAAATGTTCTTGAGATTCTTTGTCTTACAATGCTTTGTCAGGTATTTGGTTTTGTTTTGTTTTGTTTTTGTTTTGTTTTTTTGTTTGTTTGCTTAACAGGCCCTGTATATATGATGTTTTATGGTTCTAGGTTTTAATAGAATTTCTCTGTTTGTAGCTATGCCTTTCTCTGTATAAGTGTTTCTTGAGCTTTTTCTTTGGTCTTTTTTCTTGTTTGTTTTGTACTATTCTGGTTTGTTTTTATTCTATCTGATTTTGTATTATTATTATTATTATTATTATTATTATTATTATTATTATTATTATGCCTATTTAATCTTAATGCTGACATAAAGAAAAGGTGTGGATTTGTATTTCGGAAAGAGTGGAGAATCTATGAAGAATTGGACAATAGGAAATCAAAAATCATAATATATCTAATTTAAATACTATTTTTCATAAAAATGTTCTTGAATAATTTAAGATTCATGAGAAGGTTTAAAGATACTGTAAGGAGGTGCTGTTTATTTTTCATTGGTGTTCAAAATTATGACTTTTTARATTATCATTAAAATTAAAACCATGAAATGGACATACATGTGTGCRGTTATATTTCTACAGTATTTTATGGCCATGGAGATTCATGTTCAAATACAGAACTACTGCTTTGCCATAAAGATCTGTTGGGGCTATTTTTTATCAGTCAAAATCTCATATTCACTATCTTTAGTCCATGGGATCCAATAGTGTAATTCTGATTTCATTTTGATAATGTCCTATTGGTAATTTTCTACTGGGCCTGAATACCTATCTGAGTAGTTGCATTAACCAGTGGTTCATCTTTTATATTGATGAATAAAATCTATGGTATGTGTGCAACACTTTGTGCATCTAATAAATTATTAATGTATATTTTGTCTATTTTTACTCTATGACCACTACCAAGGAAGAGACTGAAAATGAGAAGCAGGTGTTTTGGGGATATATATTGACTTTCTGGGATAAATACACCAAGATGTTATTCCTGAAAGCTACTTACTTAAGAATGTATTTCTTGTGTTTAGTGGTTAAAAGAAATGCAAATTTATTTTCAAGACTGTTAGTAACTTTTTTTACATGCCAACCAAAAATGGTTAAGGTATAGGTTTTCAATATGCTATTCAACATTGTACACTGTGACCTACTTTTGCTTTTATTGATTTTGACATGTGTGTTATAATATGCCACCAGGATCTGTTTGTGCTGCACTGAAGACTAATGCAGTTGAACATCTTTCCAAGTGCCATTTATCTATTAATACCTCTGGTGAAGTGCTTCATTATGATTTGTGTTCAATTTTAAATCATATTGCTCATTCCTATATGAGGCTGATGAGTTCTGAGTACTGTTTAATTTTCCCAGTATCTATGTAAATTTTTTATTCTCTCAGATCACTGGCAAAGCAAAATTTTAATTGGATGTACAATTATCTTTTAAAAAATTACTTTGAAGTATATTCAATTAGTTGTATATCAAAACCA
>BDUI01066861.1:0-10232 GCA_002335545.1 Apodemus speciosus | reverse complement strand
TGTGTGTGTGTGTGTGTGTGTGTGTGTGTGTTTGTGTGTGTGCGTGTGTGTGTAATGTATGTATGTATATACATATATACACATTATATGTATATAAATATATGTATATACAAGTAAGTGGTAGTGGGTGTGTGTGAAAATGTTCAACTTCACTAACTGCCAGATAAACCAAAACAAAATCACAATGCTACAACACTGACTCCTGTTAGAAAGGAAGTTCTCAAAAAGACAAAACTGACAAGCATTAGCCAAGGTGARCACCATCCTTTGATAATATCCCCCCAGAGCATCATGTTGGCATTATACAAAAGTGCACACCTGTGTTTATACATGTAAATGAAGTTGTGTGCATGTGCATCTATGTGGGCTTCAGACCTTTGCACTCAGACACCATTGGCTCCCTGGCTCTCCTGGGTCTGCAGTTTTCCAACTGCAAATCTTAGAGAACCACTCAGTCTTTGTAATTACATGATCCAGCTTCTTATAAACATCTTAATGTGTGTGCATTATGTGTGCACACATGTGTACACACACACACACCATCACCATCATCAGTTCTGTTTCTCTATGGAGCTTTAATACACAGCTAAAAAGTCTATTACATTTTTTTTTAATTCTAAAAGTTGACTAAGGCCAATAAAATCCAACAAGATAATTGAAATGTATGAACTAAAAATCTCATTAGAAATATAGTCGATTAACTGCCCAACTCACAAAAAATCAAACAGATAAAATGGAAACAAAACGTTATATTTGTCTTCTTTGATAGGGTAAAAGCATGCTCATGGAGCTACAGAACAGCTATTTAAAAGCATTGGTTGGGACCACAAAACACCAGGTATTATTCAACATAAAGTTTCTTTTTAGAACTCAATCTATAGAAATATTCCAAAAACACAAAGGTGTATGCGACTTACCCCAGTGTAACAAAACCACATAGAATTTCTGACACATCATCTTACTTCAGAGATGTACACCTGGAAAAAATGATGTACACTTGAATAAATCAAAAACAAATCAGTACACTAGAAAATTCATATGTACTGGCAGTCTATTGAAAATACAAAAGAAAAAAGATTACAAATAAGTCTTCAAACTTCCTTGTTCAAATATATTGGGTCAATATCAGAGAACCATTTCATATTAAATTATATTGGTTCCTGTGTATGTGTGTCATATATGTATGTGTTTGTAGTGAGATGCAGTATTACGGTGTATATGTTGAATATGGTGTGGTGTGTGTGTGTGTGTGTGTGTGTGTGTGTGTGTGTGATATGTGTATTATGATTCATATGTGTGTGTGGTGTGGATAGGGTATAATGTATGTGTTGTATATGTATATGGCATGTTTATGGTGTGGATGGTGTGTATATATGTGTGGGTGTATATGTGTGTTGTATATGTGTGGCCTATAATATGCATGTATATGTGATATAATATATGTGTGTATGTATGTGTGGTTATGTGTATTTTTGTAATATGTTCATATGTGTACATAGTGTGTATACACATATGCAGTATGTGGTGTATATGTATAGTCTATGTGTATGTGTGTACATGAATATTTGTGTGTATATGTGGTATATTAAGTAGAGTATTTGAATAGTAGGGGTTTCCATTGCTGTGAGCAACTTGCGACCAAAGTTGTACTTCCACACAATTCATCATCATCAAGGAAGTTAAGGTACAAACTGCACAAACCTGGGGGCAGGAACTGAAGCAGAAGCTTACCAACTTTGTCCACCAGCTCTCTTACAGCACCCAGAACTACCATCCCTCAGTAACAATCCCCACAGTGAGCTGGCCCCTCTCACATCAATCATCAATCAAAGAAACAGCACGACAAGCTTTTCCACAGGCCAATCTGGTGAGGGCATTTTCTGCTTGAGAGTTCCTCTTCCAAAATGACTCCAGCTTATGTCACAATGACATAAAACTAGCCAACACAATGGGTATGTGATATATATGTAATATACTCTATTTATGTGCATTTGTGCTTACATATGTGCATTATGTTATGTGCATGTGTGTCATGTGTGTGGTATGTGCATATGCGTATGTATGAGGGTATGCTATGTGTACTTGCCAGTGTAGATGTGAGCACCATGAGCATTTGAGAGGCATCCATTTGGGTGTGCATGCATGTGGTGGCATGACCTTGACTTGGTGTCTTTCCTCAACTGTTCTCCATTTGTATCTTTTGTGATACAGGTCTCTCGCTAAACCTGAAGCTCACGAATTCAGCCAGGCTGGTTGGCCAATGGACGTCAAGGACCCTTCTGTGTCTAGCCCTCCAGCACCAGACCTACAAGAGAATGACGCTGTCTCTGGCTTTTTACTGGTTCTAGGAATGAAAACTCAGGTCCCTCTGCTCATGTGGAAGGCATTTTGTCAGCTGATCCATCTCCCCCAAACTCAGATTTGAGTTTTAAAAATAAAATATGCTTATATCTTCTAAGAAATGTAGTAGGTGCTTGTAAATATTTGTTGAATCCATCAACATCTGTGATATAAAGCCCCCTAGCTTACAAACAATGCTCTTTAAAGCTATTTAGAAATTTAAGTAGAGAAAAATGGCTGGTTGAAATATAGAAAATTTGAAGAAATCTTTAAAGAGAATCCAGAAGCTCATCCAAAGTCTGATCTGAAAGGAATGCATGTGGCTTTTGGATGTTCAGTCAGTCATCCACCCAGCAGAGTGCCCCCGACACTGAGGGCCTAGGAAATACATTGATTGCTCATCTGTTGTTACTATAAACTCTAAACAAAAGAAAATCAGAGTCTGTGTTCTACTGAGCGATCATATTATGGGTTTCCAGAAGAAGATCAGATGGTTCATTTTTATATCTAATGATTATGTTGTCACTTTGATCTACCAAATCCACAAATATAAAACAAAACAGTCTCAGTTAGACTGAACAAAAATCATTTACAACTTGCTCCAGTGATCTCCAATCTCTGAGCCTATGGAAATGCTTGTAAATTAGAAAACCAAGTCTGGCATTCTGCTTGCTTTGACAAATATCTCAAGTGGCTCAATCTGCTACTAATGTTTCTGCATTTTCTGCTAAAGAAGCCTCTATTTCATCAAATGTCTTTAAATAAAAGACATTTAAGTATTTTATTTGAATATACATGAACCACTGCCTCTTCAAGAGCCAAAATTTTAACAAAATATATACAGCTTCATCTATTTCTAGTGGCCTTATAATTTTGTATGTGCCCACTTTTATTTATTCACTAAGAATAGGAACTTGCCATACATTCTCATCAATATGCCTGATGCCTGAAGAAGCCAAAAGACAGTGTCAGTGCCCCTGGAACTGAAGTTCCAGGCAGTAGTGAGTCATACCCAGAACAAAACAAAATAAAACAAATCAAAAATTTCCCATCATCTTGGTAGGATGGTCTACTCTCCTTCCCCTAATCCCTCCCACACAGAAAACTCCCCCACCCCCCAGAGA
Source organism: Apodemus speciosus (assembly GCA_002335545.1). Classification (NCBI taxonomy): domain Eukaryota; kingdom Metazoa; phylum Chordata; class Mammalia; order Rodentia; family Muridae; genus Apodemus; species Apodemus speciosus. Next base: position 6,768 of record BDUI01066861.1, on the reverse strand, counting down.
AAACTGCAGGCTAACATGTCCTTACTCCTTGTCCCCATGTTTTAGGCAACTCATTCAAGACCACCTGTACGGGGGCTCTTTTTTTTGACCATATATGGGTGCAATCCTAGTTCCTAGCATCATCGCCCCTTGGCCAAGATTCATAACACCCTCTTGCTTTAGCCTGGATGTACACTAGAGACATCATTAACCTGCTCCTGTGACATCAGTGAACCTACCAGAGAGCTGTCTGCTAATAAGCCTGCCTTTATCAACTTTTAATCTGATCTTGTCTAGCCTATATTTGTGTCACCAAGGGTAAGGAAAATCGAATCACACATGAGACACCGATAATATGCAAGAAAAAGAAAACACACGGGCTTGGGGAAATGGCGCAGCAGTTAAAAACAGGTACTGCTCCTGCTGAGGGCCCCGGTTTGGCTCCTAGCGACCACATCAGGTGGCTCCCGCAGCCCTTTACTCCAATTCCAGGGATCTGACGCCCTCTTCTGACCTTAGCGGGACCTGTACACATAACTATAAAACAAAATAAATCTTAAAAAAAATCTCTTAAAAGAGAATTCCTTAACTAAAATATTTAATTTTTGCACTTTACTTATAAGAATAACGTTTGAATTTTTAAACCAAGGGTTGGCACAGTGGCTCTGTCAGCAAAATCACCTGCTGCCAAGCCTGGCAGCATGAGTTCAATCCCCAGAACCCACAGGTGGAGAAGACTGACTCCCACGAGATGTCCTGACCTCCTCACATGTGCTGTGCACACNGAAAATTTGAAGAAATCTTTAAAGAGAATCCAGAAGCTCATCCAAAGTCTGATCTGAAAGGAATGCATGTGGCTTTTGGATGTTCAGTCAGTCATCCACCCAGCAGAGTGCCCCCGACACTGAGGGCCTAGGAAATACATTGATTGCTCATCTGTTGTTACTATAAACTCTAAACAAAAGAAAATCAGAGTCTGTGTTCTACTGAGCGATCATATTATGGGTTTCCAGAAGAAGATCAGATGGTTCATTTTTATATCTAATGATTATGTTGTCACTTTGATCTACCAAATCCACAAATATAAAACAAAACAGTCTCAGTTAGACTGAACAAAAATCATTTACAACTTGCTCCAGTGATCTCCAATCTCTGAGCCTATGGAAATGCTTGTAAATTAGAAAACCAAGTCTGGCATTCTGCTTGCTTTGACAAATATCTCAAGTGGCTCAATCTGCTACTAATGTTTCTGCATTTTCTGCTAAAGAAGCCTCTATTTCATCAAATGTCTTTAAATAAAAGACATTTAAGTATTTTATTTGAATATACATGAACCACTGCCTCTTCAAGAGCCAAAATTTTAACAAAATATATACAGCTTCATCTATTTCTAGTGGCCTTATAATTTTGTATGTGCCCACTTTTATTTATTCACTAAGAATAGGAACTTGCCATACATTCTCATCAATATGCCTGATGCCTGAAGAAGCCAAAAGACAGTGTCAGTGCCCCTGGAACTGAAGTTCCAGGCAGTAGTGAGTCATACCCAGAACAAAACAAAATAAAACAAATCAAAAATTTCCCATCATCTTGGTAGGATGGTCTACTCTCCTTCCCCTAATCCCTCCCACACAGAAAACTCCCCCACCCCCCAGAGAAAACTGCAGGCTAACATGTCCTTACTCCTTGTCCCCATGTTTTAGGCAACTCATTCAAGACCACCTGTACGGGGGCTCTTTTTTTTGACCATATATGGGTGCAATCCTAGTTCCTAGCATCATCGCCCCTTGGCCAAGATTCATAACACCCTCTTGCTTTAGCCTGGATGTACACTAGAGACATCATTAACCTGCTCCTGTGACATCAGTGAACCTACCAGAGAGCTGTCTGCTAATAAGCCTGCCTTTATCAACTTTTAATCTGATCTTGTCTAGCCTATATTTGTGTCACCAAGGGTAAGGAAAATCGAATCACACATGAGACACCGATAATATGCAAGAAAAAGAAAACACACGGGCTTGGGGAAATGGCGCAGCAGTTAAAAACAGGTACTGCTCCTGCTGAGGGCCCCGGTTTGGCTCCTAGCGACCACATCAGGTGGCTCCCGCAGCCCTTTACTCCAATTCCAGGGATCTGACGCCCTCTTCTGACCTTAGCGGGACCTGTACACATAACTATAAAACAAAATAAATCTTAAAAAAAWTCTCTTAAAAGAGAATTCCTTAACTAAAATATTTAATTTTTGCACTTTACTTATAAGAATAACGTTTGAATTTTTAAACCAAGGGTTGGCACAGTGGCTCTGTCAGCAAAATCACCTGCTGCCAAGCCTGGCAGCATGAGTTCAATCCCCAGAACCCACAGGTGGAGAAGACTGACTCCCACGAGATGTCCTGACCTCCTCACATGTGCTGTGCACACTCACATTCACGTGTTCACATAACTAAATAAAGTAATAAATACAGTAAGAAAATGATTTAAAATAAAACGTACTTCTAGCTGAATTCTTTCAGTGAGTATAGAGCTRAAGTTTTAAACGAAGAAAACACTATAAAATAGTTAGGTAGCAGGTATCTTAATCACATAAAAATGGTCCTATATCTTAAAAGTCTATGGTGTCTGATATTTAAAGAACTCAACTATTTAGAAAGTGAATCATATTATATTTACTTAAATTCATCAGTTCCCCAAAAGTGAATATTTGCTTGCTCTTTCCCTGAAGAACAGGCAGGGATATAAAGCCCACTGTCAGTCCAGGGAGATGACAGAGATCAGACATGTATAGCAGTAAGAGACACTAGGAAATCCTGTGGAAGGACTGATTCATAAGGTAGGAATGTATTAGCAGAAGCCCAGGAAGCCATGAGCCCCAGGCACTTCTTTTTATGGACTAGTCCTTACCCCCATCAGTTTTATGGGAAAGTCTTTCCCTGAGTCACATCTGTGACCAGAAGACATTGTTCTAAAACCCAGTTCTTATCTCCCTCCCACAAAGGTCTAATGTAATTAGTATGGATGGTTTTAAAGGCTGTACCTTATAAACATAATAGCAATTACAATTAATGAATACTTATGCGTATGCCAGTGGGTTTTCTCTCTGTTTAAAATGAGTCAGTGGTCACATTCTCTCTTGTTCTGTCTCTCGCCATCTTTCTCTTACATGCGCGTGTGCACACACACACACACACACACACACACACACACACCATAACTATGTATGTGCACAATTTATCTTTTTCAATCTCCTAGACACTAACCAGCTGGGGTTATTAATTCTTTTGGTGGATACAGCATACAATTTCTCAATTATCTCCTGCTTATAGTTTCTTAATTTTCATAGTTCAGGCATCCAAATCGCAGCTGTCAGTTGAAGCAAAATGAAGAAATATAATTCTGGGGAAAACTAAGTTGTCCTAGCCTTCGTGAGGCAGACATTTGGTAACAGCTGTTCATAAACATGACTTCACATTGTTTAAAACCGATTATAACATCATTATAGAAGCTCCTGAGAATCCCTGCTTGGTTGAAACCTTTGGTTATTGTTTAGTATAAATAATTACCACACTTAAGAGGGTCTCACTGTGCAGCTCTGGTTGGCCTGGGACTCCCAGACTTGGCTACATTCACAGAGCCCCTTCAAGGGCTGAGAATAAAGGCATATGTTAGTGGGCTTTGCTTGCTTTGACTTGTTTAGGGTTTGTTGTTGTTTGGGAACTTAATAATTTGACTGTTGCTTTTGTCCTATAAAATTTATTTTGTACCATGTACCCAAATTCATGTAATATTCTGTGTTATCAGCTTCCACTGTTCAACTATGCTCCTTAAAGCACTCATGTTGGAAGCTCGGCCTGCAGTGTAGCATTATTGGAAGAAGACTTAACAACAATTGCTAAGGTCACATACAAGTTAAGTCTATTGCTGGATTGTTTTGGTTTGAGTTGGGTCTGGCCTTCTTGGCCTTTGTCTCATGYTTGTTTGCAATGCTTGTTGTAATACATCAAGAAATGTCCCATAGGTGTGGCCTTTTGCTCTTGGGTTTTCTACCTCCAGGATCCTGAGCTGAATATTATTTGCATTCTCTTCTTTATAAATGCCTCAATCTATGGCATTCAGCAACAGTATGGAAGGGAAAGAGGGGGGAGGGAGGTGGGGGTGAAGGGACAAAAACCTAAGTATCCATATTGAGATTCGACTTTGAAAATGTATTCTATTCCTTCTTACAGTTTGAATTTCAAGAGAATGATTTGAACCCTTGCTCTACACCTCCTACACGGAGCAAGCGGTGGGGTCATCTAACTCAAGGAGGTGGGTCCTACAGGGTGTATTATCTTAGCTSCTTCCAGTCTGCTGTGATCTGATCAGTTGTCTTCCTCTATAACCTCCTGCCTCCATGCCTGTCTGCTGCCGCGCACTGAAACAAGCAACTAAGGTCTGAATCCTCTGWAATATTGACCTAAATTAGGATTTCCTTAYCTTAAGTTATATCTGTAATATATTTGATCATATAATCTCAAATATAACTAATACCTTTATCTATCGAAGTGGTTCTCAACCTGTGGGTCATGACCCCTAGGGGTGTCATATAATAGATATCCTATGCCCCAGATATTTAGCTTATGTTTCATAATAGTAGCAAAATTACATTTATGAAGTAGCAACAAAATAACTTTAGGGGGGGGGGGAGGGTGGGTCACCACAACAGGAAGAACTGTATTAAAAGTTGCAGGGTTAGAAAGGTTGMGAACCACTGAATTTCTGTCAATAAATATAGCTAGTCAGAATAGTCAGTCCATAGGAAAAAATAAAAACAAAAACAAAATCCTGAACAATTCTGCCACACTACTCCTAAGTCCTAGAGTTAAGACTGAATGGAACACACTCGTGAAATTAAAACTTCTGCCCTCATGATGTTCTCATTCTAGTGGAGAAAAAAGCAAAGGAAACAGGAAATATATACATTGCAAAGTAAAAAGCCAGGCAAGTTCAACTATTGCCTGGAGACCTTGAACAAAGACGTAAGGGAAATGTGTGTAACAGAGCAAACCACGTAGACACCCCAGAGAGGAGCGCTCCAAGCAGAGGAAGCTAAAGTACAAAGATGGTTACTGATATACTCAGGGAAAGCCAGAAACTCAGGAGGAGGAAGAAGAGATAGGAGGAGGAAGGGTGAGAGTCCATAAGGGTCTWATAATTATTACAAAGATTTGGGCTTTGACAACGTAAGAATTGGAAAGTCGCCAGAGTATTTGGAGTAGAAAAGGGTCATGATCTGATGTGTATGTTTTACTAGTATTTTTATTTTAGGGGCTGTAGAGATGGTTCAGTGGTTAACCCTTCCACAGAACCCATGTTTGATTTGATTCCCAGAACCCACATGATAGCTCACAATCATCTATAACTGCAGTTGTAGTGAATCTGACACCTTCTTCAGACCTCCACGGGCACCAAAGAACCACATGGTACGCCTACACACGTAGACAAAGTAGCCATACACATAAAATTTTATTTTTTTAATATTTTTATTTTATTACTTCTTCATAAGTGTATATGTTTGTGCACATGCATGTGCACACCTACAGAGACCAAAAGAGGGTATTAGAGACCCTAGAATTAAGAGTTAGTTGATTGTGAGCTGCCCAATATGGGCGGCAGGAACTGAGCCACACTCCTCTGGAAGAGCAGCAAGCATTCTTAGCTGCTGAGCCATCTGTCCTGCCTCCTACCATACATTTTAAAAGGGAAACATTTTAAAGAATAGATTAAAGAGAAGAAAAGGATACAAACAGACTGATAAATGGGCCCTTGGAATAATACAAAGATAAGGGCAGTCTGTAATGGCCACYGAAGTAAAAGAAGAGATTGTGGTCTGCGTTTATTTTAGAAATAATGCAAAGAAGATTTATCTACACATACGTGTAGATATATATGAGCTATGATAGAATGTAAAGAACCAACAATGACTCCCCGGCTAGGGCCTAACTAATTTGAAAGATGAAAATGAGAGGGACGGCAGACAGTGTACCATGAAGATTCTATTTGGAACACATTGAAACAGAAGGTATAGAAATGCCTACTAGACAGCCAAGGGGAAACGCTGAACAGGAAGCTGGGGAAAGCGATCCAAGGCTAAGAACAGGAAGCCAAGATGGAACCGTCATGGTCTTCGTCCGCAGTACATAGAGATCACATGGGGTTTCCAAGAGCAGAGAGACAACAGGGCAAAGACTCTGAAGAGGGGACCACCAGAGTGGACAGAAGGACCTGGGAAAGAGAAACCTGAGAAGCACATACCAGGCCATCCTGGATACCAGGGAGATGCGACAGACCAGCCAGGACAAGGCTGCCAGTGGRTGGAATGGAATGAACACTGAGACCAAATGGCAAAGCTGATGTCATCAGAGACCTGCCTGATAGTTCCCTAGACCTTGAAGAACTTGGGCAAAGTATTCAAAACTAGATAGGAATGAGTTTAAAAAATAAAAAAAAAAGTAAAAACACAGAGAATATAAACAGCTCATTAGTATTTTGCTTTGAATGGAAGAAAAGAAAATAACAATATTACAGACATAATATATAGTCTAAATAATCTACAAAAAGATACATTCAACATTCATGTAATTTTTTTCTTTTAAAATAGGCAAAACAAGGCTTGTGGTATGGAAAGAACAAGCACCAAGGCTGAGCATCCKCAGGTTATCTTTCTTAAATAATGAATAGAAAAGCATTTGCCTTATAATTGCCCATTGCAATGATTTGCTATATGGCTTACAAGTCAATACAATCATTTTA
>BDUI01066370.1:0-10390 GCA_002335545.1 Apodemus speciosus | reverse complement strand
TTGTCTTCTGTGTTCTCATTTCTGCTTCTATTCTCACGGAGGCTGCTTGTTGAGTGAATACAAGAGACACTCCTGACATGTATGTCTGCTGTGCCCAGTGTGAATATCATCTGGAATGGCCTGAAGAAAATAAGTCCAGTCTCAGTGTCTCTTCACCCTCCTCTTTGACTAACTGTATTGCCTTAGGCAGACACTAGACTATTGGAGGATGACCAGACCAATATGCCTAGGGTTGGCTTGCTTGAGTTTCTCTGTAGCCCTAGACAGATGCAGCAGCAGCATCAAGAGTAAGGAATAAGGTCATAAATGGAATCACTGGCTGAGCCTGTGTGGTTCAGCCATTCTCCTGGAGATCCTGCCCTTGCAATAAGCAATAGGAAGCCATGGTGTAGTCATATTTTCTATGACATAATGATTCCATATCTTAGTCTTGGAATACAATATATCCCATTGCTTTCACAATTGTAGGATCTGGCTTAAGGGCATCAGTTCCTCATAGGGAATCTGGAATGCCTTCCAGTCTTCCTTGTACCTGTGTTCCATCATCATGTCCATGACTGTAGGCCTATATCTGGGGTTGACTGTCATTAAGAGGCTAYGCAGGTCCTCCAGCTCTTCTGATACCCCATAGTGGGCAGGATACACACCTGCCACAATGTGTCTTCATAGCTCTTGTGTGACAACAGCCTCAAAGGGAACATTTCCTCCTACCATAAAATATAAGCCTACTTTATGGTCCATATGTCCTTCTTTGGATATCATAAAGTTTACCTAGAGAGAGTAGAGGGGAACCAAACAGATAAGCATCACAGTTCTGGTTCAGCATTTGATTTGGTTCTTCTCGGGCACTAAGGAAAAAATCCATGATTTTTACTTTTCCATTCTTGTCCAAGAAAATATTATCTGGTCTCAGGTCACTTTGTACTATACTGTGCCCATCAGGGTAGCTGAATGCTGCTCTTATTTTCCTAAGTATTTTTCTGGCTGTGTCCTTCAGTTGGCCAGACATTCTGATGTATTTGTAAAGCTGTTGACCTTCAACACACTCCATGACCTGGTATAGACTTGTCTAAGACTTGATTTCTTAGAGATGCGAGTTGAATTTTGGGTTGTTGTTCATCAAAATAACTGCCATGGTCATCACTGGCTGACACACAGCATTGTTTTTTCTTTACAAGCACTTTGATGGCAATTGTAGCAGGACCTTCTCTCTTTCAGAGACTCCCATGTCCCAGCACCTCACAGACCATTTATTGTCGTAGTACCATATTTGTCCCAGCATCTCCTCTGTCTTTGGACTCCAATTTGTAGGACTTCTACTTGCACAGGAAGTCCACTGCTGCCAGGCCTCCATTTTCAGATCAATGACACTGTCTCAGGAGCTCAACTGTTGCTGGACCTCTCCATTTTCAGGACCGCCAACCTCGAAGGATCTGTCCAAGCATGTCTACTATGGCAGTGCCTACACTGTCTCAGGACTGAACTGTTGCAGTTCTTCCACCCTTGCAGCCCCTCCATTAGTGCAGAATATCCACTATAGCAGCCCTATTTCCAGTGTCTCAGGACCTCCACTATTTCAGGAACTCCAATGATGCAGGACCTCTATTGTCAAGGACTACAGCTTTGTAGTACTTCCATTGTTGATCCTCCTCCATCTTGTCAGAACCTCCACTGTCCCAGCCTCATGTCTACTGTATCAGCACCTCTAGTATTGCAGGCCCTCCAATGTTGGAGTACCTCTCCTTTCTCTGGATTTCCACTGGTGCAGGACCTCCAAATTCACAAGAACCTCTACTGTAACATGGCCTCCACTGGCCCTACAAATCTACTGTCCCAACACCTCCACTGTTGCAAGATATCCACTGTTGCAGCATCTCTATTCTCATAGCAAGTCCATTTTCTCAGGACCTCATGGTTGCAGGACCTCCAATGTCTCAGGACCTCCACTGTCTCAGTGCCTTCACTGTTGCAGAATCTACACTGTCCCAGCACCTGCACTGTCACAACATCTCCATGTCCCCTTTTCAATGACATTGCTGCATATTAATCTTGAAGTTTAATGGAGTGTGCTGGTACTTATGAAAATATAAGAATGTGATATGCAGCTAATGTGATTGATGTCCTCTTGTGCTAGCACCAGTAGACCTGGAAGATTCTATGAATCCATAGTCTTCCAGTCCTCACCTTGTGGAAGCTCTTGCTTTTAGGTTGTGATACGGTCCAGGTGAAGGGATGGCAACCACCAGACATGTCTGTAGAGTGGTGTACACATCAGTGATATTGAGTCCCTCCAAGTAAAGAGAAATCCAGAAGAGCGAAAAGTCTTACAGAACATAAGAATGAAACAATTTGGGGAAATATGACCCAGAAACATAGGAGGAACCAGTACAGACCAAACGTGGTAGGACAAAGCACAAATGTACCTAGGCTGTGCCTGTTCTTGTTCTCTGTGCACTCTCCTTGTACTTCATTTCTGGGGAGTGACTCYGATCTTCCACAGAAGAGGTTTGCTTCTTGATGGAAAGCTGCAAAGCAGCTTCTGCAGAGATAATTTTCCTGATTTCCTGGCATGTCCATAAAGCTTCTGGTTCAGGCCCCTGCTGGGGACAGTCTTAACCTCTGCTGAGGCACACCATGGAGTAGGTTGTCTTCTGTGTTCTCATTGCTGCTTCTCTTGTCACTGACACTGCTTGTTGAGTGGATGCAGGAGACACTCCTGGAATGTATGTATGCTTTGTCCACTGTGGGTGCTTTCTGATGTATCCTGAAGAGAAGAAGTCCAGCCTGGGGTCTCTTCTGTCTCTTCTTAGACTAGCAGTGTGGCCATAGGTCAGCAGTAAACCATTGGAGGTTGCTAGACCTCATGTGGCTCAGATAGACTTGCTTCTACTCCTCTTTAGTCCTACAGAGTAAGAAGCAGTTACATCAAGGGTAAGGAATGGGGACATAATAGGACACACTGGCTGAGCCTTGGTTGTGCAGTCATTCCCTTGGGGATCTGCCCTTGTACTAAGAAATAGGATGCTATGGTCTCTTTATATTATCATTGACATAATCAATCTATGATTTCTTGGGCTCAGAACACAATATATTGCACTGCTGCCACAGTTGCAGAGTGTGACCTGAGCATGATCAGTTCCTCATAGGGATTTTGGATTCCCTTGTCATCTTCCTTGAACCAAGGATGTATCCTCACATCTGAGTTTATTGTCATTAAGATGCTAAGCGGATACTCCAGTCTCTCTGACTCTCCCTAATGGGCTGTGTCCACAGCTGGCACAACCTGTCCTCTTAGCTCCTGTAAGATAGCAGAGTCAAATGGGAATTTTCCTACTACCATAAAATATAAGCCTACTTCTTATGTCAGTCTTTGTACAATGATAGAATTTGTGGAGAAACACTTCAGGGTTTCCAAAATAGTAAGCACTGCAGTTCTGTTTCGGCCTATGCCTTGTTCAATTTTTGCCCTAAGGAAAAAGTCCATGATTTTTACTTTTCCATTTTCATTCAAGAAAACTATCCGGTTTCAGATCCCTTTGAACTATGCTGTGGTCATCATAGTAACACATTGTTGCTATTATTTCCATATATTTGTCCGTGGCCTTGTCCTTCTCTAGGTGGCCAGACATTCAGATATATTTGTAAAGTTGTTGACCTTCAACCAGCTCCATAACGAGGTATAGACTTGTCTAAGACTCAATTTGTTGGAGAAGCAAGTTGAATTTTGGCTTGTTTTTCATCACCATAACTGCCATGGTCATTACTGGCCGACAGCATTGCTTCTTCACTAAAAGCACTTTGGTATCAATCGTAGCAGGAGACTCCTGTTTCAGAGACTCCCGTGTCCCAGCTCCTCCACTCTTAGAGGATATCCATTGTCCTAGTACCACCTCTGTCCCAGCTACTCCTCTCTCATTGGACCTCCAATTTGCAGGACCTCTACTGGCACAGGAAGTCCACTGTTGCAGGACTTCCACTTTCAGATCAACAGCACTGTCTCAGGAGCTCAACTGTCGATGRACCTCTACATTTTCAGGACCTCCAATGTCAAAGGACCTGTGTTGTCCAAGCATGTCCACTCTCGCAGTGACTACACTGTCTCAGGACATGCACTGTGGCAGTTCCCCTACTGTTCCAGTCCCTCCATTAGTGAGGACCTCCACTATAGCAGCCCAATTTCCAGCGTCTCAGGACCTCCAGTCTTTCRGGAACTCCAATGATGCAGGACCTCTACTGTCAAGGACTACAGCTTTGCTGTACCTCCACTGTTGAACCTCCTCCATCTTGTCCGAACCTCCAGTCAGAGCCCCCTCTCTACTGTATCAGGACCTCCAGTATTGCAGATTCTCCAGTGGTGCCTGACCTCTACTTTCTCTGTACTTCCACTGGTGCAGGACCCCCATGGTCACACAACCTCTGTTGTCACATGACTTCCACCGGACTTACAAGTTTAGTGCCCCAACACCTCCACTGTTGCAAGATATCCACTGTTGGGGAATCTCCATTGTCATAGCAAGTCCACTGACTCAGGACCTCATTGTTGCAGGGACTCCACTATCTCAGGACCTACACTCTTGCAGGATCTACACTGTCTTATCACCTGCACTGTCACCTATATCCATTGTCACTTATTCGAAGACAATGCTGCTTATTATCTTGAAGTTCGATGGAATGTGCTGGTACTTTTGAAAAGATAAGATTTTGGTATGCAGCTAATATGATTGATGCCCACTTGTGCTAGCACCAGGAGCCCCTGTAAGATCCCATGAGCCCATAGTGCTCACCTTGTGAAGCTGTTGCCTTTAGGTGGTGATACAGTCCAGATAACACATCAGTGATATCGAGTTCCTGATGGGAAGAAGAAAATCTAGAAGAGGGAGAAGACTGGGGTGGACAAAGAATCATAAAGTACTTACAGAATGTAATTAAAAAATAGTTTTGGAGAAATGCAAACCAGAGACATGGTAGGAACCAGCACAGAGCACCGGGTGGGATGAAGCCCAAATGTACGTGGGCTTGTTCTTGGTTTGCTCTCCCTCTACCTCACTTCTGGGGGAGAACTCTGATCTGCCCCAGGAGATTTTTCTTTCTTGATGGAACTACAGAAATACAGCTCGTTCATGGCATTTCCTAATTTCTTAGCCCATCTGTAAAGCTGTAAGGACTGGACACTGCTAGGGACAGTCCTTCCCTCTGCTGAGGCACATCAGGGGGTCATTTGTATTCTATGTTCTCACTGCTGCTTCTCACTGAGGCTGCTTGTTGAGTGAATGCAGGAGAGACTCCTGGCATGTATGTATGCTTTGTCAAGTGTGGGTACCTTCTGAGGTGGCCTGAAGAGAAGTCCAGGCCCATTGGCTCTTCTTACTCTTCTTTGACTAGCCATATGGCCATAGGCATTCAGTAAACTATTAGCGGTTGACATGACTTGTGTCCTAGGGTGGACTGGCTTCTACTAGTCTTTAGTCTTAGACACCCTGCCAGAGCCTGGGTTGTGCAGCCATGCCATTGGAGATCCTGCCCTTGCAGTAAGCAATAGGATGCTATGCTCTCTTTACTGTTGTGTTGAAGTAATCAATCTATAAAAACCTAGGGCTCAGAACACAGTATATTGCCTTGGTTCCACAAGGCAGAGTGTGGCCTCAGGGCATTCTGTTCTTCATAGGGATCTGGGATCCCCTGGCAGTGTTCCTTTCAGTAAGGATGCATCCTCATTCTTGTCTGAGTCTCTTAGACTGCATCTGCAGTTGACTGGCAGCATTCCTTCTTCTTTATAATAATCACTGTATCAGGAGGTGCCACCACCTCCCATGGCCTAGCACCTCCACTGTTGTATGACTTCTCCTATCTTAGGACCAATGCTGTCCTAGCAAGTCCCCTGTTTCTGGACCTCCAATTTGCAGGACATCTGCAGGTACAGGATGTCCACTGTCACTGGACATGTAGTCTCAAAGCACTAAAACCTCACAAGGACCTCCACTGTAGCAGTACGTTCACTGTTGCAGGATATCCTCTCCCTCAGCAACTAGATTGTTGCACTACCTCTACTAGCACAGTATGTCTACTGACACAGGACCTCCAATGTTGCAGCACCCAACTGTGGCAGGACCTCCACTGTCCCATCACCTTCACTGTCTCAGCACCTCCTGTGTCACAGGACATCCACTGTTACAGCCATTGCACTGTCTCAGGACCTCTCATGTTTCAGGAGCTCCACTGTCACAGAAACTGCACTTTCCTGGGACCTCCACTGCCTTACCACCTACATTTTGTAGGATATCTAGTGCCTAAGGATGTCCAATATCACAGTACCTCCACAAGGCTCTTCACTGTTACAAGACCGCCACTGCTGCCGAACCCCCAATATCTCAGCAAATCCATGTTTGCAGGACCTCTAATGGCACTTCCACAAGAACAGGACCTCCAATGTAACAGCACCTCCACTGTCTCAGCAACTCCACCATCCCATCGCTTACACCGTCCTGCATCTCCACTCTTGCAGAACCTCCACCTATGCAGGACCTCCCTCTACTCTTGCAGGACCTTTAATATCAGAGCAATTGTGCTCTCTTATGTTCTCAACTGTTGCAGCACCTCCAATGTGGCTGGGCTTCCACCCCAGAGGGATCTCTACTATTCAAGCACCTGCACTATGCAGGAACTCCACTGTCTCAGGACCTCTCCTATTGCAGAAACTCCAATGCTGCTGTACCTCTANATGAAGCCCAAATGTACGTGGGCTTGTTCTTGGTTTGCTCTCCCTCTACCTCACTTCTGGGGGAGAACTCTGATCTGCCCCAGGAGATTTTTCTTTCTTGATGGAACTACAGAAATACAGCTCGTTCATGGCATTTCCTAATTTCTTAGCCCATCTGTAAAGCTGTAAGGACTGGACACTGCTAGGGACAGTCCTTCCCTCTGCTGAGGCACATCAGGGGGTCATTTGTATTCTATGTTCTCACTGCTGCTTCTCACTGAGGCTGCTTGTTGAGTGAATGCAGGAGAGACTCCTGGCATGTATGTATGCTTTGTCAAGTGTGGGTACCTTCTGAGGTGGCCTGAAGAGAAGTCCAGGCCCATTGGCTCTTCTTACTCTTCTTTGACTAGCCATATGGCCATAGGCATTCAGTAAACTATTAGCGGTTGACATGACTTGTGTCCTAGGGTGGACTGGCTTCTACTAGTCTTTAGTCTTAGACACCCTGCCAGAGCCTGGGTTGTGCAGCCATGCCATTGGAGATCCTGCCCTTGCAGTAAGCAATAGGATGCTATGCTCTCTTTACTGTTGTGTTGAAGTAATCAATCTATAAAAACCTAGGGCTCAGAACACAGTATATTGCCTTGGTTCCACAAGGCAGAGTGTGGCCTCAGGGCATTCTGTTCTTCATAGGGATCTGGGATCCCCTGGCAGTGTTCCTTTCAGTAAGGATGCATCCTCATTCTTGTCTGAGTCTCTTAGACTGCATCTGCAGTTGACTGGCAGCATTCCTTCTTCTTTATAATAATCACTGTATCAGGAGGTGCCACCACCTCCCATGGCCTAGCACCTCCACTGTTGTATGACTTCTCCTATCTTAGGACCAATGCTGTCCTAGCAAGTCCCCTGTTTCTGGACCTCCAATTTGCAGGACATCTGCAGGTACAGGATGTCCACTGTCACTGGACATGTAGTCTCAAAGCACTAAAACCTCACAAGGACCTCCACTGTAGCAGTACGTTCACTGTTGCAGGATATCCTCTCCCTCAGCAACTAGATTGTTGCACTACCTCTACTAGCACAGTATGTCTACTGACACAGGACCTCCAATGTTGCAGCACCCAACTGTGGCAGGACCTCCACTGTCCCATCACCTTCACTGTCTCAGCACCTCCTGTGTCACAGGACATCCACTGTTACAGCCATTGCACTGTCTCAGGACCTCTCATGTTTCAGGAGCTCCACTGTCACAGAAACTGCACTTTCCTGGGACCTCCACTGCCTTACCACCTACATTTTGTAGGATATCTAGTGCCTAAGGATGTCCAATATCACAGTACCTCCACAAGGCTCTTCACTGTTACAAGACCGCCACTGCTGCCGAACCCCCAATATCTCAGCAAATCCATGTTTGCAGGACCTCTAATGGCACTTCCACAAGAACAGGACCTCCAATGTAACAGCACCTCCACTGTCTCAGCAACTCCACCATCCCATCGCTTACACCGTCCTGCATCTCCACTCTTGCAGAACCTCCACCTATGCAGGACCTCCCTCTACTCTTGCAGGACCTTTAATATCAGAGCAATTGTGCTCTCTTATGTTCTCAACTGTTGCAGCACCTCCAATGTGGCTGGGCTTCCACCCCAGAGGGATCTCTACTATTCAAGCACCTGCACTATGCAGGAACTCCACTGTCTCAGGACCTCTCCTATTGCAGAAACTCCAATGCTGCTGTACCTCTAYTGTTGTAGGACTTCCTCTGCGGCAGCACCATCAATGTCACAGGACCTTCACTGTCTAGGGACCTCTACTATTGCAGAAACTCCAATGCTGCGGGATCACTACTGTTGTAGGACTTCCTCTGCGGCAGCATTGTCAATGTCACAGGACCTCCACTGTCTCAGTATTTCACTGTTGCTGTAAATCCACAGTTACAGTGCCTTAATTAGCATGTGACCTCTACTGTCCAAGCCTTATCTCCACTGTCTCATGACTTCTCCTATTGCAGGAAATCCACATTTGCAGGACCTCTACTCTTACAGGACTTCTACTGTTTTAATAACTTACTGTTGCAGCCCTTCCAATGTTGCAAGACCTTCACACTTTGACTTTCATCTCCACTGTCTCAAGATCTAAATAATGGAGGACCTCCAATGGGCAGGACCTCCATATTTCCTGGACCTCCACTGTCCCCGCACCTCTACTCTTCCATCATCTCCACTGTTACAAGACTTCCACTGTTACAGCAACTTTATTGTCATAACAAGTCCAGTGTCTCAGGACCTCCACAATCTCAGTTTCTCCACTGTTCCAAGATCTACACTTTCCCAGCAGCTGAACTGTCTCAACAACTCAACAACTCCACTATTACTTATTCATTGGGATTGCTGATTATTAATTTTGAGCCTTAATGCAATATGTTACTTTTGGAAACATCAGAATTTGGTCTCCAGGACTTGTGATTGATGGACTCATGCACTAGGACCAGTAATCCAAGGCAGCATTCATGATCCCTTAGCCCTCTTGTCCTCCGCTAGTGGAAGTGGTGAAGGGATGCGTTCAGCATGACAATTCTGTTGCAGGGTACACATCAGTCGTATTGAGTCCCTGCTGGTAAGAGGGGATATCAAGAAGAGTGAGAAGCTTTGAGGTTGAGGAAGAATCATTAATTATTTATAGATTTTATTAGGAAACAATTTTGGGGAAATGCAAACCAGAGACATAGAGTGAGCCAGAACAGAGTAAACTTGGTAAGACAAAGCCCAGTGATATCTGCACTGTGCCTGCTGCTGTTCTCTGGACACTCTCCTTGTGGCTCATGCCTGGAAGAAGACTCTATTCTGCCCTGTTTGAGGTTTCTTTCTTGTTTGATAGCAGTAATGAATCTTCATCAGGTCATTTCCTAATTTCTTTGTCTATCCCTTTAAGACTCTGGTTTGGACCTTGCTCGGGGACAGTCTTTCACTCAGCTTAGGCAGAGAGAGAGAGAGAGAGAGAGAGAGAGAGAGAGAGAGAGAGACGAGATGGAGACAGGAGGAGGAGAGGAGAGAGACAGAGAGGAGAGAGGAAAGAGAGAAGAGAGAGTGAGGAGAGAGGAGAGAGAAAGGAGAGAGAGAAGATTGTTTTCTGTGTTCTAATTTATGATGCTCTCTTCACTAAGACTGCTTGTTGTGTGGATGCAGGAGATACTACTCCTGGCACATATGTATGTTTCACACATATGTATGTTATCTGGAGTGGCCTGAGGAGAAGAAAACCAGACCCAGCAACACTTCTGCCTCTTTTTTCACTAGTCTTATAACCATAGGCGGACACTAGACTACTGGAGAATGATTAATACATTATGTCTAGGGTCTGCTTGTTTACACTCCTCTTTAGTACTAAAGGGAAATCTAGAGGAGCATCAAGGATAGGGAATAAGCCCATAACTGGACTCACTGGCTGATTCTAGGCTGTGCCCCCATGCACCTGGTGACCCCCCTTTCAGTAATCAATAGGTTGCCATGGTCTGGTTATACTTTTGATGACTTGATCAATGTAAAATGTCTTGGACTCAAAACTCAATGTAATCCATTGCTTCCACAATTCCCAGGTTTGGCCTAAGAGGCATCACTTCCTAATCTGGAGTTGGGAACCCCTTGAAGTCTTCCTTGAACCATGGTTGCATCATTGTGTCTGTGACTCTTACAC
>BDUI01063947.1:0-10049 GCA_002335545.1 Apodemus speciosus | reverse complement strand
GCAAAGGAAAATCTGTGTAGTGGTAGTTAGACCTGTTTTTTGATTTCAGAGGTATGATAAAATCACAGTTATATGCATAGTTTGTTTTCATGTCAGTTTCCTTAATTTTGATATTGTACAATAGTTCTGGGTAACTTCAACATTGAGACAAACTGAATAGTGAAAGAGATTTCTCTTTTCTGTTCTTGCAATCTCTTGTATATACATAAAGGATGTCAAAATAAAAGTCACTAAATTTAAAAAACTTAATGTTTGCTATTCATCTTTTAATGAATGTAAATTAGGTATATGTTTAAATTCCATGTTCAAAACAATCTAATACTTTGAATAAAAGTCCTATACCTCTAGACCAATATCAAGCTTAGACTCTCTCTAATAACTTGAGGTTGCAATAGCAGCAGTAGCTTTACTAAAGGACTGTATGGATTTGTGTTTTCTCTTTATGACTATTGTGGAGTAATTGTACTTGGAATGAATAATAAATCTGTACTATGAGTTCTCAAATGTTGCTATGCATTCAGTTTTGACTTTTCAATACCGTTTTTAGTTGCACCATTATCCAAGCTTGACTAAATATAATTTTGTTTGACATTAAAACTACAACTCAGGTGTTGGTAATGTGATTGTAATGCTAATACTTATACCACATGCATAGCTGTATTATAATCAGTAATAAAAGCATACTGAACTGTTGTGAAAACTCCTCATGCCTGCATTATCTTATGATCTTTGATAACCTTTATTTCTGGATGAAAGTAGTTTGCAATAATGTATCAGTTATAATGAGTACCAATAAACAAGCTGTTTTGCCAAGGGCAAATATAATTCCAAGCAATAAAATTGGCTCTATGACACTGTATCTTCTATTCTTCATTTCAGATTCATTAACTATTATGGAGATCAATCTCTTTGACACRGTACATTTCTAACCATATTTATGCTAGAATATGTACTCATTAGCATGCTTGAACTCCATAGCTAAACTGACAGGGTTTCCCCCTTGCTTCATAGTATCAAAAATAATTTGAGAAAGAAGCCTTGAAGACTGTGACAACCACAGTACTTAAGATATACTTGCTTTATATACATGCATACATTTATGCCCAGCCAATCCATTTTTGGAATGTGCGTATTAAACATATGAAAACATTATGTATAATTAGATTCATTAATATGTATACAATTGTTTCATACATTATTTTAAGGGGCAATRTTTAGCAACATCAATGTATTGTTATTCTTCTCTCACATAGGTAATTTTACCTATTTATATAGGTGAATTATTTATAAATAAAAATGATGAAATTGCTAGATTTATTACCTTTCTGATGACACCTTTCAAAAATAATCTTTAGGATTTAAAATTTTTTGAGTTTTTAATTCAAATATTATTTTCTGATATAACATATTAGAATACAATTACAAATAGAGAAGAAAGAAATAAAATGCTCCCAAAGTTAGCTTATATCAGTATTAAATATATTTAAATGAATTTCAGATTAGTAAATGTCTTTTTATTCTTCCAACAGTAATTATATCAGGACAGATAGCAAACCAAACTGATAAAATGCAGAATCATTGAGTCCAGTCCCAGTGGAAAGAAGATGACAATAGATATCCTAATCTAGGTGTGCAAAAGCTCAGGAGGGCTTAACCTTTGAAGAACTACAGGGAAACTAAGGACAGATGACATCTGCATTAGTAGAAGTAGTCTCTCCCAGGGAAGAGCACATCAATTGTTTATCCATTATCAAATGCTCAGATTTTAAAACATATACATGCAAGTAACATCATATGGACTAAACAAATTGTATTTATATAGTTAACAGTACACATTCATATATAACATTTTGTAATATGTAACAAAAATGAAAGGAAAAGACACCATAGGTAAGATTTATATGAGAGTGATTGGAGGTAGTAAAAGAAAGAGAAGAAATATTATAGCATAAAATAAGAATGAGGAAAATTTAGGAATATAAAATATACAACTGTAGCAGAACTTTTAGAATATTTGCATTTTATATAAAAATAAAAATGAGCCAGGCAGTAGTGGCACATGCCTGTAATCCCAGCACTCTGGGAAGCAGAGGCAGGCAGATTTCTGAGTTCGAGGCCAGCCTGGTCCACAGAGTGAGTTCCAGGACAGTCAGGGATATACAGAGAAAGAAAAAAAAAAACAGAAAAAAAAACAAGTAAATAAATAAATAAATAAATAAATATAAATGTTCTTTACAGTACAAGTGTCTTTCCAGACCATTATTTTATTTCAAAGAATACTATGTAGGCATAGATTTTCAAAACCTACTTTTAATAAGGGTTCTCAAGTGCTTTGACACCCCTCTAGCCCACTGTCCAATAGTAGGGGAGAAAAGACGGTAAACAGGACAAGAGGATGTGGCCCTGTTTAGAAGTAGTTCWTTGGAGTGATTCCAATTTCCATTTGGCAGGATATCATCAGTCTAGTTCAGTAGTATCAGGATACCAAACACAAATCAGCATTAGTGGTACAATCAAGCAGAAACAGACAGGCCTCTGCTGAATTGACATGAGTCAGTAGTAGCAACTAGGCCCAGTTGGGCTACCAGGAGAAGTTCTCTGCCATGCCTTTTTCAATGAAGAAAAGATCAGCAAAGACAGAGACAAAATGTTTCAAAGCTATCCGTGTAAGCTCAACATCACTGTCTATTGAATTCTAGGTATACTTCTCCAAACATCGTGTGTCCTCTCATGCATCTTGCCTTGGCAAAATTACATTTGAGTCACATCTTATGACACAACCAGAAACTTCTCCTTCATACCAGTGGTTAATGCTTCTTAAGATGGAAGAAGGATAGGGGGATATGGCTTGAATGTTTAGCAAAGAAGAAAATGTAGGAGAAGCTTATGAGAATCTTGTTTGGGAAAGTCATCTCTAATTCCAGGACCCCAATCCTATGTCATCCTGAGCTGTATGTTCACAAATATGCTTTTTATTCTGATCTGTTAAGGATGATTTGATCTGTGAAAAATGTGGTTATTAACTAACACAGATTAGGCAAGGTTGTGAAGGGACAGGAAATGTATGCATGACTTCAGAGCATGTGAAGAAGTAAGGAAAGTAAACCCATTCCCAAACATTTAAAATGATTGATAAAAAGCATTTAAAGACTTGTTTTTAATGACTCTTCWTTGGAAAAATGACAACCAGTTTTATGCTAAGTTTAATCTTATGTCTATAAAATCACCTCTAGTATTGCTGAGATCTGACCCCACCCCCACCAGCAGAGCTGTATCTATTTTGCTCCATGCTTTCCAGCTATTTCCTATTGTTGTTCTAATATGCTTGCCATTCATTGATGTAGAAAATAACCTGACTGTGAGCAATGTCATGATGATTACATATCTGTATGGTTTGTTAATCTTAAGAAATTCCACAAACCTTAGAACCCATCAAATTATGGATCAATATGAAATCATATGTCTAAAATGGCTGACATCAGAGCCAACCACTGGGCAGCGCTTCCTGCACCTGTGTATGAGCTCATTGTGGGTTCTGTGGTTTTAGCCTTTCTAAACTGACAGAGAAATGAGTTTGGTGTCTTAGCTTAGCCCCTGAATTCTGAGCTATGACCGTGATCAATCAATATTAGGATGTGCATTCAATAATACATCCCTGTCTGGTTTTTCTGTGTTTTGTGTTTGTGTGGCTTGTGGGTTACTCTTGGACCCCAACAATTATTAAGCTCATCAATTCTCAGATTCAATTTTACAATATTGAAAGTGGATTGAAGCTATTTGACTAATATATCTTGAGAAGAATCATATAATTTCCATGAATGGATAGACAATTGTTATGGTTTCTCTGTAACAGCATGTAAACTCAAATCATTTTTTCACATTTATTTATTTATTCACATTACATCCCAATTGCAGACTCTTCTCTCCTTCTAGTGCCCCCTGACTTGGCCTCTTCCCCCACCCTCAACTCCCTTCACCACTGAGAAGGCTGAGATTTCCCCCATGTCCCCAGGTACCAACCCACTCTGCCACCTGAAGTTATTACAGGACTAGATATATATACTTCCACTGAGGCCAAATAAGAAAGCCCATTTGGCAGAACAGGAGCTGTCAGGCAACAGAGTCAGGATAAGCCACTGCTCCAGTTATTGGGGGACCCACATGAAGACCAAGCTATACATCTGCTACATAAGTACTGGAGCCAAAACTACAATTTTATTTGTTCTTGATGTGCTGCTAGAGTAAATAACTTGGATGAATAATTGGAGATTTCAGAAAATAAGCAAGAAAACAAAGACACACCAAATTGGCAAAAACATTATAACAGGAGTACCTCTTGTACTCAGAATATTCTTTAGAATTCACCTCAAGTTGACTTTAGTAGTGTCATATAGCAAGGTGTAAGAAAATGCTTATTTCATTTTTCTTTGTTGGGGTAAAACAACATTTCAATAACAACTATTGAAACAACTATTGATGTAGTTACTTTTCTACTGCAATTCTAAGACACTACGATCATGAAGGAATGTATTTTGCTTAATGTTTTAGAAGGAGAGTCCATGACCAAAATGGCAGGAGGCATGACAGCAAAAAGGTGAGCATGGTGCTGGGGGAGTAGCTTAGAACTTACATCTGATCCAAAAGAACAARGAAGAGTATTAATTAGGAATAGAATGGAATTTTGAATTCTCAAAGCCGACTCTCAACTGTCATACATCTTTCAGGAAAGGTATAGTACCTAATCATTTCCAAATAGTCCTAGCACTTGGGCTAGAATATTCAAATACATGAGTCTATGGGGACCATTCTGATTCAGTCTACCTCAGTAACTCTACCCTCCAAATTTGTCATGGATTTAACTGTCCATTTGTTTATAAATTCATATTTTCCATGTCACCTTGTAAGTGCCATGCCAACTTTGCAAGACACATTGGGGTAAAGATGGGATCCATGTACCATTCTTTTTTGTCACTTAAATAAATATGAATTGGTGTATTTTCTTACTCAAAGGAAAATTAGAATCATTAAGACTCAAAATAAATGCAGGTCAGAATACATCTTAAAGCTATTTTATACTAAATCAGAGCATTATTTAGAACTTTAATTACAGTTTTATAATTCTACTCCATATGATTTCTACAGGTAGGCACTGAATAGCCTCCCAAGAATCAAAAGCACGATACTTAATTTCTCATTGAAGTAACAAAGCACACACAGAAAGCATTTCCAGAGAATTATGTCATTTTCCTCTTTTTCCTTTAAACTTTAATACAGAGTTGGTTGTTACTAAAGATATTAGAATATAGTCTAAACTTGATGGTTAAGAGAAAAGAGACATTCACTAGGAAAGACACCTGAGAAACATGGGGGTATCTCTCTTAGCAAGAGTCCCTGATTTCTGTTCTTTTTTTAAATCAAGAAAAAACAGTGATCTTATTTTACTATGAACTATGAGGCTAAGATATCCATAATTTATGATTTATACTCCATTACAAACATGACTTGTCAACTACGGTGAGTAGCTGAGATACATTCTTTAAGAATGCTTTCTGGGAAATGGGAAGGGGTGAATAGGGGAACAAGGGGAGGGAAAAAGACATATGGGACATTTAGGGGGTGGGAAAACCAGGAAAAGGGAAATGAAATGTAAATAAAGAATATGTCCAAAAAAAAAAAAGAATGCTTTCTTCTTGTCTTCACAGAAGGGATGTGTGCACATTCCTCTGGTTCAGCTATTTTAGAGGCTCAATGTGTTTCAGCAGCTACAATGTCTTTGCTTTTTTTCCATCCTGGGTACTGACATTAAGGTCTCACAGGTGCTAAAGAAGCATTCTGCCACTAAGGTACATTCTCTACTTGTGTTTCCGAAATTTCTGTTCTCGCGATTATTTATAATGGGTATATGCTTAATTAATAGCTTCCTCTTTCATCTCAATTTGTGCCTCATATTGAATTGATGGTTTTAAATAACCAGTTCCTTGTAGGTAAATGAGAATTAAAAATATGTGTGAGAAAATCTGGGAAACAGTAATAGAATGATACATTGAAGGTATATCAGGAAATCAACAACTTGAAATTGTAACCGTGAATTAAATCTCAGAGTGTACTGAAAGTGTTCTGCAAGGTTGTTTTTGAACAATACCCATTGTATAAAACACAGCTTTATTACTGGATTGTGCCTATTAAATATACATCTACATTGGTTTGAGACAGGAATGGTCTGAACAACCATTTCATGAGGGAAACAAAGTTCTTCAGGGAAATTATGCAAGTTTTCTTACTTTATATATTACAGTGTCGCCAGACCTCAGATTATAGTTTTATTAAGAGATTCTACTTCTGCAACATTATGGAAAATAGAGTAGAAAAATATGTACCCGTATGTCTCAGAATAATTAAGTTCCAAATAACTTAAATATTAACACCTATGTATTCATGTTTAATAATGTGTATTATAATAGCTTAATGTTACTCTAAAGTTTTTAAAATTAATCTCACAAAGGATACATTTTTCACGTACAAATGCAAGTTTTTAACTGTTATAAATTAGTACTTGTTTATATAGACTAGTTTATTATATTAAATAATTAAGATAAAGCTACACAAGTGTTATTAGCATATAAAATTTGATTGTGAATTTGAATTACTTGTGTCAAAATGACAAGATGAATGGTGAAAACAAATTGGAGTTTGTTCCTGCTGCGCATTTGTATCTGTGGGGACACAAATCAAGGAGCTACTTCAGGATTTTGTTTCTGTGAGTTCAAATATATCAAATAGCATTTTCTCTCAACCTTACTTATAAGGGAAATAGTGGTAAAATTTTTACACAGTTGAAAATGTATAAGATTGTGCTTAATGAAAATAGCCCCCACCATTCCCAGCCCTCCACCACACTCCAACCACCACTTCTCATCTCAAGAAGCAATTTTTCTGCTTGTAAACATCTCTCATTATGTTATGTTTGGTTTTCTGGGAAATATAACTGACAAGGGCCAGGCAAAGGGAAGGACAAACAGCCTTGGAGCCCATGGAATGCAACTCATTGGCTAGCACAGTCACTACACTGTTTTCCTCAGACAGGCATAGTCCAGAGAACTGCATGTTCTGAGGACTTCATGCTATTATGGAGTTTTGCTCTGCTGTTGTCTTCACATTCCTTTAAATCTAAGGGATTCAGAAAACTCTAAGGGGGATTCCAGCCCCTCACTGGGTGGTATCATTGGCACTCACAGTAACAGTGCTTGATCTCTTTCAGGCATTGCTGCTGGAGCAGATTCATAATTCAATCACCATCCTAGGAAAAAACTTAGAAATGTATATAGTCAGCAATGACCACCAACCTTAGAAACTATTTTGAAAAATAGAACTGCTAATGAAGCTATGTTAAGATGTTTTTGCTACTGGCTCTAATATAGAAAATTTTAGAGAACAATTTGATATTCAGAAAGGATTCGATTAATACTTAATCTAGGTACTGTTTAARGTCAGGGAGCAAGAACCCTGGCAGCCCTGGCTGGCATGACTCTCACTGAGGCTGGACTGKTGATGACTTATTACTTATACACATTTTTTTGCCATCAGCCTCATGATAGGATTTAATAAAAATTGCTGTTGAATAGGCATGCATTCTGAAGATTAAAATAGATATAACTAATTTTTATATAAAAGTTTAGATTTGTGATTCTTTTGAGATTCCTATAAGATTAATTTTAAAGATAAGTAATGAAATAATTAATCCAATCTTTGTAACTGCAAATCCCTGCCTGCAAGTAAGAGAAACTGGCTGAGAAAACTATGCTTGCTCACATTTTGTTAATCTATAACCGATTGCTTAGTTAAGAATATGCTTAGGTTCTTGGGAATAATTAACACAGGTTTGAAGTATAATATATACTCAGGCAATTATCCCTTCAAATTTTGTAGCATAAAAGGTTTTTAGAATTGTTTTGTTTGAATTCTGTTCTTAAAAAACGTGGTAAAAATATTTTTGATTTCAGGACCTCCTTTTATTGAAAACAGATTATTTTCATATGTGATATGTTAGATAATATAATATATATGATAGAACAAAATCTACCATATCTATGTTGGACAAGAAAACTCAACACAAAGAAAACATCCAAAGAGAAGGCACAAGTAATAGAGACCTACCTGTCAACATGCTCTGTAATCCCATAAAATTGCTAAGAGTAATAATATATAATCAGAGGATGTGGTACAGATCAGTTTAGGCCTGCATTCNTGATGACTTATTACTTATACACATTTTTTTGCCATCAGCCTCATGATAGGATTTAATAAAAATTGCTGTTGAATAGGCATGCATTCTGAAGATTAAAATAGATATAACTAATTTTTATATAAAAGTTTAGATTTGTGATTCTTTTGAGATTCCTATAAGATTAATTTTAAAGATAAGTAATGAAATAATTAATCCAATCTTTGTAACTGCAAATCCCTGCCTGCAAGTAAGAGAAACTGGCTGAGAAAACTATGCTTGCTCACATTTTGTTAATCTATAACCGATTGCTTAGTTAAGAATATGCTTAGGTTCTTGGGAATAATTAACACAGGTTTGAAGTATAATATATACTCAGGCAATTATCCCTTCAAATTTTGTAGCATAAAAGGTTTTTAGAATTGTTTTGTTTGAATTCTGTTCTTAAAAAACGTGGTAAAAATATTTTTGATTTCAGGACCTCCTTTTATTGAAAACAGATTATTTTCATATGTGATATGTTAGATAATATAATATATATGATAGAACAAAATCTACCATATCTATGTTGGACAAGAAAACTCAACACAAAGAAAACATCCAAAGAGAAGGCACAAGTAATAGAGACCTACCTGTCAACATGCTCTGTAATCCCATAAAATTGCTAAGAGTAATAATATATAATCAGAGGATGTGGTACAGATCAGTTTAGGCCTGCATTCMGAATTAGTCTCCTTGAATTCATAGGAGTTTTGCTTATGTTGACTTAGAGTATTTTTTTTAATGGTGTCCTACATTCTCTCTGGTTCTTAGACTGCTTGCCCTCCTTTTCTGAGGAATTGATTAAGCTCTGAGGGAATGAATTTGATTAAAACAATGCAATTTAGCACTGAATGTCCCAAAGTCTCTTTCTGTCTGTGTAATATCTGATTGTGGATATCCTTATTTGTTGCCATTTGCTATAGAAGGATCTTTCCTTAATGATGACTGAAAATGGTCCGGATCTATGAATATAGCAGAACACTATTAGAAGTTATTTTATTGTCAATTGACTTTAAAAACCACCAGACATACTTAGTTTTACCCTCAGTCCCTGAGTTACCTAATCTGCAGTTTTTGACATTCCAGCAATGTAGTTTAGGGAATCTATCTCAAGAAATGGGCCTTAAGTCAAGTCATTTATTTGTTGGCAACTTTCACAAGATTTGCGCCATAATTGCCCTAGAATATCTGGCTGAACAAAAGATTTTTGGCTGATTTGTTGTTTACACTTTCCTTCTGGTAGCCTCTAGAGTAGCTTTCTTAACTAAAGACACTAGAAAAACGAAGTAGATGTTTCATGTGGACATATGCATGCCTTCTCTATGTTCAAGGAATTTTGTAGGTGATGTCTTTACCAATGGTGGCTTACTGTTAACTTTGTGGAGTGCAACCTATTGTCTTGAAAACAAACTGGGTGTTTTGTGATACCTGTAGGAATTCCTTTGCCCAACACTCAATTACATGCATCTCAATCCTGGCTCCAGAAACTTCATTGGTGATAAGTAGGTTTCTATACTGCTTGTATTATTTAGGGTTTTATTGCTGTGAAAAGACACAATAACCAATACAGCTTTTGTAAAGAAAAACAAAGAATTGTGACTGTTTTAGTTTTACATGTTTAGTCTATCATCATCATGTTAAAAAAATACGGCAGCTACCTACACTGCTGGTGGGACTGCAAGCTTGTACAGCCACTCTGGAAATCAGTCTGGAGGTTCCTCAGAAAATTGGACACAATACTTCCGGAGGACCCAGCCATACCACTCCTGGGCATATATCCAGAAGA
>BDUI01063670.1:5000-10359 GCA_002335545.1 Apodemus speciosus | reverse complement strand
AGAGAGAGAGAGAGAGAGAGAGAGAGAGAGAGAGAGAGAGAGATATTAGATGAGCATTGCAAAACACTTTCACATGCCTACTTTTCTTCACTGTCATATGACAGATTCATTCTTGACCTTTCTAGTAAATTTGCCCAGAGTGTTTACATTCACAAACTCTTTAATGAGATACAGAAGTATTCAGTGTTGACTTTTATCCAGAGATCAGGAGGATAACTCTTCACCAGCTGGAGTATGGTAGGAAAGAGGTGTTAGYAGTCAACAGTCTCACTAGTATTCCAGTCACAAATTGGGGTAACTTGTTACCCTCCCTTAGCATCGTGCCCTGT
Organism: Apodemus speciosus; assembly: GCA_002335545.1. Classification (NCBI taxonomy): domain Eukaryota; kingdom Metazoa; phylum Chordata; class Mammalia; order Rodentia; family Muridae; genus Apodemus; species Apodemus speciosus. The sequence continues at coordinate 10,030 of BDUI01063670.1, read as the reverse complement.
CACATGGCAAAGTAGGAGAAATGGCCCAGAACTGCCTTCCTGTTGTTTTATGGGGTGTCCAGAATTTGTGTGCTGTGCTCAGAGGCCCTTTTCTCCCACASATGAGGCTTCCTCTCCCAGATGAGCCTAAGCTTTATCCTCCAGGCTTTGGAGTGCAAAGGAAGAAGGCACCGAGTAAGCTCATTGTTACTACCCTGCCCAACATTGTGTTCTTCTAGCTTTCTTTCAAGTTTTAACTTAATTTGGATCTGTGATTTCCCAGAGGGCAAGGTTTTTACTGGCAGGGCTTGAGAACTGCACTGTGGCATATAACACCTCAAGATATAGACTTCTGAAAGCAACCTCACACAAAGGAATAAAATTACTTAAATATATATGCAAATTTCTTCCATCTTTTGTTTGTCTCGTCATCAATTATTTAACAYGATTTTTATTGGCATTAGCTCCAAAAATTCTAACTGTGGGATGGACCTGCCTTAATTATTTGGACATTTTGTAATGTTTTTTGTTTTCTATGTAGTTATTTTAACTAGCAATATTTTACAAGTTTGCATTGTCTTGCCAGAGTGTTCAAGCACCACTCTGACCTTTTGTTGTTAATGTCTATGATGTGTGATGTGTGGCCATAGTATTTAAAATTAAAAAGTTCCCACTAGAGAAGAAAAGGAAAGCTGTAGAGAATCTAATGTAATTAAATTTAAAAATGGCAAGTGGTAAATTGTATTTGTTTACTGTGTGGAGGAGTGGTCAGCAAGGAGAGTTAATATCAGGAATTGTCTGGACTTCCCCTCAGTTCTGCATAGGACTCTCACAGTTACGACCTGTCTCTGAACCATCAGCCAACACTTTGTCTGTGTAGGCCTCAACAAGGTTCAAAGACATTAAGATTAAATCCTGGTCATAATTGAGTTTATAAGCAGCTTCCTTGGACAGAAAGTAAACACACAAAATGAGCAGACATATCAGCTCCTAAGTATCCAATGGAATCAGTAAATTCATCAGAATTCAGGAAGCGCTGCCCACAGTGAACTGAGGGCAAAATATTCACAGGGAAGGAATGAGTGAGCTGAGTTTTAGAAGGAGAAAGTTCTTTTGTAATCTCTGCTATGCATCTCATGGAAKTTGTTGATGAACAATAGAGCTGGGATGTGCATGAATCATCAAGAGAACAATAGACGGAAGTGTTGGGGAAATAGGCAAGACCATAAATAAATGACCTGATTCTGCTCAGGTAAGAGAATGGGGATCGGTAAGGTGAGACCTTGAGTTTTCGTTGATCATTTCTTTTCTAAAACAAACAAAAGTAGCTTAAAATTACACATCATACTTTTTACCCATTTTTTCTTAGCTAAAGGTGTTGAAACATACATAGCCCAACTATTAATAAACCAAGCCAAGTTGTCAGTGAAAGCATGGATAATYTTCATTACCCCATGATTACTAAGGTAAGAATGATTAGAATACTTACTTCAATGCACATTGGTTTAAAGGGGAAAGAAAAAACAAGATACTGAGCCAGGAAGAAAACACCATAATGAACAAATTAATGGCTTAATAGGTTACAAGTATCGTGTTCTAAGTAGGGAGTGACAGCACTGTCTAGGTTTTGCAGGAAGGCATCATAGAGATGTTGCTGTTGTTGCCCATGAAGGGTAAGGACTTCATCATTAAACAAAGAAGGTGGTCCTCCCAGATAGAGTAGAACAGCAAGACAAAGCAAAGAGTTCAGAAAGATCATAGCATAGTTAAACCCAGAAACAAGTGGAAAAAGAGGAAATGAGAAAAAATGGAGAAGGTAAAATGCCATATTATCCTCAGGCTGGGAAAACGTAGGGCGTTAGAAACCCAGTGAGCAGCCAATGAAGGGTGAGGAAGCTCTCCGTGAACAACTGTGATTGCAAATCTTTAATTATTTTTTGCAATCAATTGCTATGATATACTTCTTCGAAAAGGACCAGAATTTAAATGGAAGATACTAAGTTCTAAGCTCTGACTATGAATATGGAGCCTATGCAATGGATTCATAGACCTAGAAACCAGTTCCAGAGATTAGTGTTTGTGTCCGTCAGAGCACCCTGGATTAAGCAGCTGTAAACAATGAAACCGTTGATGCTGCTGTACATTCAGCTGAAGCTGCCACTGCACTGGGATACCTGCAGCCCATGGACCAGAACCCGAAAGGATCTGCTTGTCTACAGAGAAAGGGAAAGAGGTGGTGTTCAGACACAAACTCATTTTTCAAATCTCAAGGAATGTCACCAGTCGCTCGTATATACTGATCACTCTTACAWACCGTTCGCTTGCCAAAACAAGTTCTGTGGACCCACTACCTAGGAAGCACAATGCAATCTTTTCCATGAAAGAGACAAGAATTAGTTTGTTATACCCTTCAATGCAAATGCTGGACTGCAGGGAAAACTCTCTCATAAAGTAGCACTTCTTGGGTGATTCTCAAATATTCTGAATATAAATAATGTTTTCATATGAAGATCCGTAATAGGATGATTTACRGCATCTGTTTTGCTCTCAGATAGATCTGTCACTGCTCCTYTCCCCACCTATGTTGATGCTCAAGAGAAGAAAAAAGGAGGAAAGAAAAGCAGGCAGGCTGGTAGGCAGGCTGGCAGGCAGGAAGGAAGGAAGAAAGGAAGGAAGGAAGGTGGAAGGAAGGAAGGAAGGAAGGAAGGAAAGAAGGAAGGAAAAAAGTTGTCAGGCTTTCAAGTTCATGATTTCTATTACTTTTGCAAAACTCTGGGTTATATGTTACCGTAAGAATTAGATACAGTAAGACCAGGAACAAAGGGTGAAGAAGTAGATGAAGGGCGTTTTTAGCAGAGACCTGATATTCTCCTGGTATTTTCTAGTTAGACTCAAAAGTATCAGCCTTGAAAATGAATGCTTTAAGGAATTGCCTACTTAAAATTAATTTTATTTCTCTAGTTAATTATGGTACTCAATATCTCTAGAAGTTAAGTTCACCAATCCTCATATGATGATGAGAAGCCCTTTAAAATTACGGTATAGTTTGAAAAGTACTATTAAACAGTTTCTGATTTTCATATACCACCCACGTAGTTGCATATGACATTGTGTATAAGACGAGTTACACACTAGCTTCCTTGCATTCTCCTGTGTGCTTCAGTCATATGTATGGAGGCAAATGAACATTTGCTCTGCTCTGGTCATTTAGTACCCCTGAACTGCAATATAAGCAAACTTTTACAATTCTCCATTGAGAATTTCAAATAAATGGCTCACCTACATGGCTCATATATGCGATTTGTGTTTTTCAAACTTTTGTCCTGGGATCCATTTCATAGTAGAAGGCACCTTTACCGAGGCGATTTCATTCACTCTTTTTGTCATCAGGAATGTGATTATCAGTATAATATGTATGTGTATGTATGTATGTATGTATGTATGTATGTATGTATGTATGTATGAGTGTTGTTTCTTAGTGACTTTACTCATTCACTTAGTTACTTATTTGGTTGAAAATACTAATTAGAAATCTGCACTATTCAAGTTGTGACCTAAATCCTGGGAACAGATCAGATTGAGACTGGCGCATCCCTGACCATTGGCTATTTTCAATTCCTGTCAAAGGATACATTCACCCCTCTACTGCACCATTTATAAAGCTTTAACTCTAGGAGAAGATTCAGTTTCCAAGAATAAAAGACTATGTTTTTCTATATGCATGCATGTATGATTGTTTCCACATTGAAGGCCCAGGCAGCCAGAGAGCACATTAGCCTGTGGGACTCTTCAGTGGGGCACTGTTGGCTTCATGGCCCCTACACAGGNGGAAGGAAGGAAGGAAGGAAGGAAGGAAAGAAGGAAGGAAAAAAGTTGTCAGGCTTTCAAGTTCATGATTTCTATTACTTTTGCAAAACTCTGGGTTATATGTTACCGTAAGAATTAGATACAGTAAGACCAGGAACAAAGGGTGAAGAAGTAGATGAAGGGCGTTTTTAGCAGAGACCTGATATTCTCCTGGTATTTTCTAGTTAGACTCAAAAGTATCAGCCTTGAAAATGAATGCTTTAAGGAATTGCCTACTTAAAATTAATTTTATTTCTCTAGTTAATTATGGTACTCAATATCTCTAGAAGTTAAGTTCACCAATCCTCATATGATGATGAGAAGCCCTTTAAAATTACGGTATAGTTTGAAAAGTACTATTAAACAGTTTCTGATTTTCATATACCACCCACGTAGTTGCATATGACATTGTGTATAAGACGAGTTACACACTAGCTTCCTTGCATTCTCCTGTGTGCTTCAGTCATATGTATGGAGGCAAATGAACATTTGCTCTGCTCTGGTCATTTAGTACCCCTGAACTGCAATATAAGCAAACTTTTACAATTCTCCATTGAGAATTTCAAATAAATGGCTCACCTACATGGCTCATATATGCGATTTGTGTTTTTCAAACTTTTGTCCTGGGATCCATTTCATAGTAGAAGGCACCTTTACCGAGGCGATTTCATTCACTCTTTTTGTCATCAGGAATGTGATTATCAGTATAATATGTATGTGTATGTATGTATGTATGTATGTATGTATGTATGTATGTATGTATGAGTGTTGTTTCTTAGTGACTTTACTCATTCACTTAGTTACTTATTTGGTTGAAAATACTAATTAGAAATCTGCACTATTCAAGTTGTGACCTAAATCCTGGGAACAGATCAGATTGAGACTGGCGCATCCCTGACCATTGGCTATTTTCAATTCCTGTCAAAGGATACATTCACCCCTCTACTGCACCATTTATAAAGCTTTAACTCTAGGAGAAGATTCAGTTTCCAAGAATAAAAGACTATGTTTTTCTATATGCATGCATGTATGATTGTTTCCACATTGAAGGCCCAGGCAGCCAGAGAGCACATTAGCCTGTGGGACTCTTCAGTGGGGCACTGTTGGCTTCATGGCCCCTACACAGGRCTCCTGCACTACTTCCATTTTCTTTGTGAACCAAGTGCTATCTCTGTCCCCAGCCCCAGGATGCCAGTCACCTCTCC
>BDUI01063081.1:0-10756 GCA_002335545.1 Apodemus speciosus | reverse complement strand
TGTGTCTGAGACTAACAAAAATGAAACAAAACAGAAAGAAGCAAATGGTCTTACACTATGAAGGGGGCGTATTGGAAAGTGGGTGGTGCTGCGATCAGGATGTACAGTGAATAAACAAATAGATTAATAAGAAAAAGAGTTTATTTGCATGTATTATTAAACATTGTTCTTTTCCTTAGCACACAATTGGTATATCTAGAACGTAGTCTTTAACCCTGAAAAGTCAACAAACTCAAGGAAATTAAATTATTTTCTTAATAGTATAGGAATCCTTAGATATGTACATGTCATATATAGGAGACTTCAAAAGAATACTGTTATAAAGAGATGGTTCTTGTCACAATAAAATGAAATAAAAATATTTTTCTCTGATTAGGTCTACGAGATTAAATAAAGATGGTCACTAAGAACATTTGCTGACTTAAATGAATGTAACAAGAATTATGTTGCAATGATTCCTATTTTTCTCTGTTTGCAGATACTATAATAGTAACAGGTTTCATCATCCTGAACAATGAATTTATTGAGAAAGAGTTGCTATAAGAGAAAGTGCATTAATTAAAAGTATTCAAATAATGTAAAATCTGTACCAAGAAAATTTAAAARCCATTAGTATTTACTTAAATTCACCTAATTTTAGTATACAAACATCAGTAATCAAATTCATTTTTACTGTCCCATATATGCTAGGAAAAATTTAGCATATAATACAAAAGTCTTGAGATTATTATTCTTTAACAAGAAGGATATCTATATTAAGTCCCTTACAAATGGTAGAAAATTTGGAGGTTTGGATATCAGTTATGGCTATAATATTCTGGTAGGCTGAGCAGGGACCTTGCTAGGACAAGGTGTTATGTTCTTTAGCAATGTCATTATCCATTTTTCTAAAGCCCCACCTCTGCTCTCCATCCCACCACCCTGTGTTGTCCCTGAAAGTCTCTCCTTTCTCTGCTTTCCAGGTTTTTTTCCACATGTCAATTCTCATTCTTAGTTTACTCCACGGATATTTTACTTTCAGATGCTTTTCTTCAAAGTATCTTTTCAATAAAATTGTGTTTTAAAACACTTCTATTTCCTTTCCTCCTACCACTRCTTCCTTCTTTAAGTCACTATCCTTTTTTCCACTGCCCATTGTTTGTTAGTTTCTTCCTCATCCATTATTCCTGTGCTGAGACAGTCAYTAGGGTTKKCTTAACACATTAATAATATATAATTCCCTTCTTTTTAGATGTCATTGGAAATCAAGAGTGGTTATTTAAGTTTTTTTTCCATTTTTATTAGATTTCTTTAATTACATTTCAAATGTTATCCCCTTTCCTCGTTTCCCCTTCAAAAAATCCTCTATCCCATTCCCCTTCCACTGTCCACCAATCCACCTACTCCCATTTCCATGTACTGACATTYCCTTACACTGGAGCATCAAGCCTTTACAGGACTAAGGGCCTCTCCTCCCACTGATGATCGATAGGGTCATTCTCTGCTACATATGCGGCTGGAGCCATTGGGTCTCTCCATGTGTACTCTTTGGGTGGTGTTTTAGTCCCTGAGAGCTCTGGGATACTAGTTGGTTCATATTGTTGTTCCTCCTGTGGGGGGCTGCAAATCCCTTCCACTATTTAMGTTTTTTAATGGGGGAAATAAGTCTAAAACTAAATAATGTCAGTCAAATGCCTTTCCAAGAAGGCATACATTACACATGAAGTTATGGAGATGCACATCMAGGTACAGGTTTGTGGACATGATGGTAAAGGTATGTTTCAGAGATCCCTGAAAATGTATAGAAGACATACAAAATGAATTGAAAGTAGAAACTATCCTGAGACATTGTGGACTAGATGGTAGACTTGAAACAGCTGGCTGTGCTAGATGGAATTTTACAACTTGACACAGGCTAGTCATTTTGGAAGACAGATCATCAGTTCAAGAATTTTCTCAAACAAATTRGCCTGTGGGAAAGCATGTGGGACATTTCATTGATTAATTATTAATGTTAGYGAGGCCCTTCTTCAATGGGTGGTACCACCATTGGGCAGGTGATCATGAGTTCTATAAACATGTCATGAGGAACAAGCCATTAAGTAGCACTCGATCATGGTCTCTGTATCATTTCTTGACTACATGTGTTTTCTGCCTTGACTTCCTTGACTTCACTGGATGATGGACTASATGCTGTATGATAAAATAAACTTTCCCTTCTTCAAGGTGTTTCTGGTTATGGTATTTTATCATTGCAATAGAAACCTTAACTAAGATACCAGTTGAATATTTAGGAAATAAGAATATTTGTGAATAAGATTATTGTATGACACCATTACTTACTTCTCTAATTCCACACCCAACTCTAGTAACAGACTCAGAAATTTTCTTTATCATATAATTGCACTTGCTGCTGCCAAACATAGTACACCAAGAACACTATCATGAAATCTAACAACGTGGCACCAACAGGGATTTTAGACAAAGGATTCTCAGAGACTTCTGACAGGACCATCACAGTGCCTCAGCTAGGAAAGCCAAAGCTGTGGAAGCTAAACACAAGCAGTGGCAGCTGGGTGCGTTTCAAAGGTGATGCCTAGTTCACAGAATGATAAGGAAAACTCAAYACACAAGGATGCTGGGAATCCTTTAGGGAGGAGACAGAACAGTAAGACTCRCTAGTGTTCAACTGGAACCAGGACAAGGAACTTAAAGCAGTGGATCAGGCAGTGAGTAAATCAGCATCCAGGCCTCTGTCCTCCTTGTGTTACCATTCTACATTTTTTCCTCTCAGACCTACAGCTATGCTTCATCTATAAAATGCACTGGAGGATGTAGCAGGCCAATACTACTCCTATTGTTCCCRTATTTAACATTTTATGTTTATCCTCTTTCATTTTTTTCTTATTTTTTTCATTCAGTCTTTTTCCATCTATCCCTTTTTCTTACTGTTACATCATCTAAAGCTCAGAAGATGACCTGGTTTATGACAAATGGGAACATTTCTAACCTTCCTCATTTTAATTTACCATAAATGAAAATTTCCAAGTATTCTCTCCAATGCAACAGATACTCCCATTCATAAGTATGCCCTGCTACTTTACCTTCTAACAACTATGTTCTGTTAGTAGTCTTGTCTTGGTTTTTTTTTTATCTCTTTTCCTTTGTCCGTGTACTAACATATTAGTGTGAAAGTACAATGTAGTTACTTTCGTCATTATGACTTTGATATTTCATCTTACCCTAGTCTAAATGGCTAAGGTTACAAAGGCAAAATAAAAAATTAAACGATGCTGATGTTGTGTGGAGCAGAGAATACTCTGATACTATTTNTATTTAACATTTTATGTTTATCCTCTTTCATTTTTTTCTTATTTTTTTCATTCAGTCTTTTTCCATCTATCCCTTTTTCTTACTGTTACATCATCTAAAGCTCAGAAGATGACCTGGTTTATGACAAATGGGAACATTTCTAACCTTCCTCATTTTAATTTACCATAAATGAAAATTTCCAAGTATTCTCTCCAATGCAACAGATACTCCCATTCATAAGTATGCCCTGCTACTTTACCTTCTAACAACTATGTTCTGTTAGTAGTCTTGTCTTGGTTTTTTTTTTATCTCTTTTCCTTTGTCCGTGTACTAACATATTAGTGTGAAAGTACAATGTAGTTACTTTCGTCATTATGACTTTGATATTTCATCTTACCCTAGTCTAAATGGCTAAGGTTACAAAGGCAAAATAAAAAATTAAACGATGCTGATGTTGTGTGGARCAGAGAATACTCTGATACTATTTGTAGAACTGTAGATTAATATAGCCACCTTGAACATCAAGATGGAGTTTATCATAAAATAAGAAATAGATCTACCATATGGATCATCTCATATATAGCATTAAATATTCTATTGGCTACTACAGAGACACTTGCTCATTTACCSCTGCAGTTCCTCTACTCACAGACACTAGGTTGTGGAGCTAAACTAAATGCCAATTAATTGATAGAAGGACAAAGAATCAGCAGTATCTTTAAGTAATTGAACTTTACTTAGTGGTAAATAAATGAAATTTGCAGGGAAATCGAGGGAACTTGTACTAAGTATGGTAGATCAGATCTAGAAAACCAAAATAACACATTCTCACTCGTGTACATCTTAGCATTCGATCGTGAAATATGCATGTTTAATTTGGACTACATATAGAATCCTGGGTAGTATAAAGGGGCCATTGATAGGAAAGGGAGAAGAAAATTATGATACAGAAGGATCAGCATAAATAAATATATGTAAATGGATGAGAAACGGCCGAAATAGCTTGTTCATTAATCCTCACTGGAAATTGAATGTTGCACATCTAGTTTTGTCTCAATATTTATTATACTAACGTCCAAGTCTGCAATGATTCCACACATGAAAAGCCTGTTGTACCTGACTTAAGCCAGTAGGAACTAATCAAATCATAAGATATCTCGACTTAATTTTTGAATTCTTTATTTCTGTATATAAAAGGTAAAAGGAGCACACTTAACTTCTGCATTTCAGATAAAAATGGTAAATGGAATAAAATGAAAATGTATGACAATTACCTTCTGGTAATATGACTAGCATATTAAACTGAATTTTTAATCATTACTTAGCAAATTACAACTTTCATATGGAGAAAATAATAACGTACATATATAATGAATAACATTACACTTGAGCTAATACCTTGTAAGTTAATTATAGACTACAAAGCTGATTCAGTTTCATTTACCTAAGGAGCTGTTCTGACCCTGCTGCAGACTAATTACATCTTCAGGAGAACACCCTCATTTATCACTGTCTTTTGTAGCACTACAGCTCTTAGCAGGAGGACAGGGACATGTCCAATGTTAAAAGATCTGTAGTGTGAGCCACTTTGCAAATCTAGTCATTAAAAGAATATGACAGCTAATACAAGGTAGGATTAAATTAGCTATGGAACATTAAAAAAGCTTTTGTCTCAGAAATCAAATGAAGATATGAAAATAAAAGACTGTAATGCAATCATTTAAGTCAGTTTGAAGTTGTTGCTGGATTTTATGGCATTTTGGGGGAAAGATTTTCTGCCGTGAAATGCATTCAGGGGATTCTACAGCAMATCATGAATTCTTGAGCATATGTTAGGTCCCTTTTAATATTACAAATATTGAAAACTGTAGCATARTTTATAGGATACACACAGAAGTATATTGTATATATACTGTAAGCTAATGAAATCAGTAGCTTCAAATAAAGTAGAACAATAACACAATTTGATAAAACATATATGTTAATATGCATGTAAAGGTTAGATACTTTTTTGTTTTTTATATACTTTATATTATCTCTCTCTCACACACACACAAACACACACACACACACACACACAAATGCAAAAATGTTGTTGTTTTTCTTAAGAAACTTAGGTTCAAAGTTATCCTAGCAGATAACTTAAAGCAATATGTAAGATGTGGTTAATATGAGATAAAAATGTGTAAACAATGATTTTGGTATGGAACGGGCATTTTGAGTGAAGTGAGGCATAAAACCATTATTCAGAAATGGGCAAGGGTATGACATAGAACCTGTAGATAAGAACAATGGGTGTATTCAATGACAGTGGGGTGGTAACCACTGTCTGTATGGATGACTTAATCAAAGGAACACAATCAAGACATGAGCCTTAGAAATCACACATGAGTTTGTAGATGTGAAGCTGAAGCAAAACCAAGGCCAGGGTTCATACAAAACCTAGAATTTATTGGCATAACCCAGTGGACTTTGGAAGCCAACAACCTGAACCTGAGAGTAAGGAAGGGAAACAAAGGTACATCTTGCAAAGGCGTGGGGATAATAGAAATGAAGACTGAGGTGAAGCCTGCTTTCTTGGCATTTAGATAACTATAAATGAAACATTTAGGAAAGAGGCCAAGACAGTATTCATCCTGTTTCTTGGCTAATAGTAAAATGTCAAACAGAGATTTAGATGAGTAGAGAACACTAACATCTTTTTCAAATGGCTTCTGAATCCTGAAGAATTAAAACAAGTTAGACATATGTAGAGAAAAAAAGGTGTTTAAAACTAAAGCACATTTGCTATGAGCATCAACAATTAAAGAGCAAAGAAATTTCTTATTCAAAGCATTTGAAGGTGATACACTCTTGGTGAGATAGTCAGGGAATCAGAATAAAAAGCGACAGGAAAATCAAGGTTACATGTTGCAAAGCATTTAGTATCACTGATTGGTCCATATGGAGCTACCTTTGGAGTTACTCATCCGATGTCAAACATATTTTAAGAAAGTGGCTCAGAACCATAAATTTATACTCAGCTATAATATCTATGAATTATATCAATGATGAAAATGCATGATAACCCTAAGGGTGGAGTAGTAGCACACATACCTACGCTGTACCAAAAAGTTCTCTAATTATACTTAAGATWCACTCAACAGAAGCAAAACTATGACTGGAAATCTGGACATCTAATTGACTGCTCAATACTAGTGAAGTCATAGTTATTAGAGTAGAATCTACAACCACTAATTTGCAAAACCGGCATAATCCCTAACAGCAATCTATAAATGTTCATCCTTATATCTACAGATAAGTGTAGTCTTCMTGCCTAATCAATAAAAATTGTCTTTGTAACAGATAGAGATRACAAAGATAGAAAACAACAATCAATCAAAACACAGTTGTGGAGCCCAGCCTCAATAAATATATTTGCAAAATATCCTTATATTTAATACTAAAGAAATACARAAGAAGAGGAAAGACTGTGAAGAACCAGAAAATCAGGTAGTTGGCTGTGAGAAAGTCTCATAGTAATACCAGAATATGTACCCATAAAACTTCACTAACATGACTGCCCAAATGTCAGCTGAAAAAGGGCTGTCCCAATGGATACAATAAAGTGAGGTCCTAGAACATGAAACTTCAATACTGCATCAAGAACTACAGATGCATCTGAGGAAAATGGAGTGGGAGACATGGTGGAAGAGCACACAAACTGCTTGTCAATGTCATAATCAGTTATGAAAACATATGTACAAGTAACATTATATGGACTGAGTGGATTATAATTGCAAATATATATGTATATACATTATAGATATATGTGTGTGCATGTATGTATACACACACACATTCACATATATATGCAATAAAAAATAAACAAACCACGATTTAGAAGGAAAGCAGAGAGTGTTGTGTTGAATGGTGGAGTTTGAGGGAAGGAAGAAATGCTGAAATAATTTTGTAATTAAAATCTCAAAAGTAAAAATATAAATAAAGGTAAGATAATAATTGTAAAAACAAATAAGTCAGAAACAAAACAAAATCAATCAATCAATCAAACAAACGAAAAACCAAAAACGCTGCCAGGAATGGAGGAAGCAGAGGGTGACAACAGTTGCCTGGCATCAATGCTTCAGCAAACTGGTGATGACAGGAGAGATTTTACTATCTGAGATGCAGAAATTAACTAGGAATAATGTATTCTTTCTCAGTCACGATGCCCATTTCTTCTTTTTCAGTCAATTTATATCGAAACTTGCATTTGATATGTTATACCTTGTCTAAATATTTTAAATGTAATCAGCAGGGCATTTTATCTTCTCAGAGGTTAGCATTTTTTTTTCAATAATAAGGTTAAATGACAAACTTTTAGTGACAAAAACTGCAGGTAAAGATAACTCTTAAAATATGTTTTATCTAAACGAGGTACAGAGCACATGCCTTTAATCCTAACAATGTCACTGCAGAGGAAGGCAGATCTATGAGTTCAAGGCCAACCAGGTCTACATAATGAGTTGCAGGACAGCCAGAGCTACAAAGTGAGACTCTGTCTTGATGAAACAAAAACAAAACGAAGTTTACAAAAATGTATGTATCTGTACATGTATATGTGCATATATATGCATGTATGTTATGCATTTAATCTTTATTAAGATATAGCATGTTTTCTACTGGAAAAAATTTTAAAATTACTTATATATTGGTTAACAAAATAGCATTTCTTTTATTTGTTTGCTAATGTAGACTTTATTTTAACTTGGTGGACAAAGTCAAATTATAGTATATATTATTGCTTGTCTTCTTCTAAAAGGAATACTAGTTTATATTTTAGTGCATAAGTTGTCTACAGTTCAGTAGAAAATGTGCAATACAAATAGGGAGTTGATTTTCCCAGGACAGTGAAATTATTTTATAGCCCTACAAATATTTGTCTTCTCCATAAAATGGGATTTGGAATATTGTAATAAATATTATAGATATACATGATCTTACCATTTTTGTTTCATTAGTATTATGAATTGTAGTGTTTGAGTTTCTCAAAGGCAAACTCTAAATTTTTATGGTCTACATAAAATTATCATTCGAGACTGGCAAGATGATTCATCAGGTAAAGAAGACATGTGATGTGGAACCTGGTGACCTAAGTTAGATCCTTGAACCTACATGACAGGAGGATAGAAATGAGTCCTTTAAATTGTCCTCTGACCTCCCCACCTGTAAAAGTGGCACCCATGCAAACATAAACACAAAATAAAATAATGTACTCATATTAAATTATTAGAAGTGTAATATTATTTTCAATTTATCATCAGATGATTAAAATTATTTCTATAGCCATAGAATTTAACTAAAGAAAAAAATTTAAGTGATACAAGATAGGAGTAATTTAATAATTATTGGTGTTTATAGGTTCTTCAGTGCTGGTGATCAAATATGGGATCTTGTCCATTCTAGACAAGTGCTTTCCCGTGGAGCTATTATGGATTCACAGTAATGGCACAAAGGAGATTAGCAGACAAAGCAATTAGATTAAAAAGTGATCAGATTTTTAAAGATTTATTTATTTATTTATTTATTTATTTATTTATTTATTTATTTATTTATTGTATATTTTATGTACACTGTAACTATCACCAGAAAAGGGCATCAGATCCCAGAGGCCAGCCCGGTCTACAGAGTGAGTTCCAAGACAGCCAGGACTATACAGAGGAAYCCTGTCTCAAAAAACCAAAAGAAAACACACAAAAACCAACCAACCAACCAAACAAACAAACAAACAAAAGAGATCATGTTCTGAATACAATTTTATTGGCTTTTAGACCAAACCAAGTATTTTTTTCTCTCTAAGTGAGTGAGTCACCACTACTAAATTTCTACAGAAAGATTATTTCCATTCCATTGTCAGGAATACTGTGTACTATAAGAAGGAGATGAAAACTGAAGACATTCAGATCATCATGGGCTCCACTAACTTGGAATTTATATCTGTGAAAATTATGTAGTCATAATTTCTCTTACACTGGCAGAATAAGAGGCTCTTTGGGATGGACTAAGGCAGAAGAGCATTATATCATAGCCATGAAAATATCTATTTGATAGGACATTCGGGTGGTAATATACATAGTGCAGTAAAAGTCCACTTGTCTTTGTCAGATTTCTCTTAGTCCTAGAGAATACTACCACAGTGACTTCAGGAGGAATAATATGAATAAAAGTTTTACTTTCATGTTTGGTTTCTACACCCACTCATGTTTTTACTATGTATGATACAAATGTATTCTAAAAATTTTCTACAAATCAATAGGGCCATGGCAGAAATCCTGACCCTTGCTCCCTTGCTGTCTCTGTCCACTGTGCTGACTTCTATTTCGTAGAGGGTCCAAGTTGAAATATTCTAGTATTAACATATTATCAGATGCTAAAAATGTCAATAACCACTTCRGAGAAAACAGAATAGCRCTWCGACAGTCTTCATGAACACTGTTTTATGACTGAGTATCTATTTATGTCAGCAARCMAAGATAATTTATATTTATCGTAGTAAAAATTTTTCTTATATGTGACTCATGGACTTTCTTTTACTTGGCTTCAGAGATATGGGAGATATGAGATAAGTAATAGCTTTGAATTAAACTATTCAAGGCTCATCTTYGAATACTCTGTAATAGTAGCTGATTATTTAGAGTAAAAACTTTAGCTTAAAGAATTAGTAAATGATRTCAATAATTAAATACTGATAAGGACTAAAATATTAAAATTTCATAAAGTCACATAATTATATTTTCTTACAACGTTATGTTGAGTATACAGCCAGAAGATAAGTGCTTATCAAATAWTTCTATTTACAGATCCAAAGGAATGATCCAGGGGGGAATATCGAGTCAATCTGGTGAATGGTGCCCAACTCAGAAAATCATTTTGAGCACTAACATCTCTCTCCAAAATATGTACAAAAATCTTTCTATYACACTCATATRTATAGCTTAGCTAAAAATGGGCTACACTACATAATAAAGATAATACTTGAAGTCACTTAATTTTTTGATAAAGTATCTCCCATTAATTTATTTTTAACTTTTATATAGTGCAGAAAGTATGGCAACTCTTTTCCTTCTTTTCTTCAGTTAAATGAATGCATCTACATAGGCAATTACCCAGGAATATGGATTTTTTTTTAGGAATATGGATTTTAAAGTTCCTACATCAATAGGCTTTTCTTTCTCTCCTTTTTTTTTCATTTTTCTTTCATTTTTTTAATTTTTTGAAAGCAATTCGTTCAAAGTCACAAGGGTATGAATATGACATGTCAAAGCAGATTCCATTTTGTTGTGGACTGGAGAATCCACAGCTGTCAACAGAACTTGAGTATAGGAAACTAAAAGTAAGGATCCAGTGGATGTGACCCCTTTGGGGCACCTAATGTCTGATCCCTGGGGAAAATAAGTGAGGACAAATGAATCTTAAAACACAAATA
>BDUI01062319.1:0-10862 GCA_002335545.1 Apodemus speciosus | reverse complement strand
AATTTTATTTATGTTTAACTTACTATAAAAGATGATAAGGTTAAAATAAAGAGATTTCTTGCTATTGCTAATAATGCTTATAAATCCTTTAAGATTAAAAGAAAATAGATAATAATGACATCATAACAAACTAGCTTGAAAACTTAGATGATCTAATTTTAGGTTCTATAAGCTGACTATTCAGTTAGTGTTGAAACTTTTAAGCTTATGCTTTCCCCTTCCATATCACCTGTTCCACCATTCATTATATTAGCTAAACTTTTTTTTACAGGTTTTTAAGGAGACATTTGTATATCCTCCATTTAAAATTCAGCCTTTTGACCATATCTTTTCCAGTTCTGAATTTTTTTATTTTGTTTATATTTTTTATTTATTTATATGTACACTGCGTGATTAGTGTTGTGAAGTATATTCTAATTAAATTTAATCCATGTCACCTAATTCCACCATTCATTATATTAGCTAAACTTTTTTTTACAGGTTTTTAAGGAGACATTTGTATATCCTCCATTTAAAATTCAGCCTTTTGACCATATATCTTTTCCAGTTCTGAAATTTTTTATTTTGTTTTTATTTTTTATTTTTTATTTATATGTATACTGCGTGACTAGTGTTGTGAAGTATATTCTAATTAAATTTAAAGGCAAYTCACAGAGTTTGTGTTATTGGGAGTGTTTTTCTTTTCAGAAAATGATAAACTCCAGGAATGAGTAATGACAACATTGTATTTTGCTGTTTCCAGAAAAAGACAGTTGCTATAAATTTTTTCAAAGTGAAAATATGACCATGTGACATTAAAAATCTATTTGACAATTGTTCATTTTTCCATAACAGCTTAAGTTCTTAGCAAGGCTTAGTTGTAAAGTTCACTCTAATCCAACCCTGGCCTAGTGCCCTGACATCTCTTCTTGTTTTGCTAGAATGTAACTTACATCATTGTTATACTGGATTATTTTCATGTTCCTTTCTGTCACTGTGAACTTTCTTACTTTGGGTGGTTACATGCAATTTAAGRCATTCTTAGAGTTGTGGAACATGTAAGCATGGGCTGCAAATTTCTAGAGACCTGCTGTACATGTTACATTTTTTCTTGGGATTTAAAAAAATYCATCACTTTAATCAGGATTAGCTTTGATCACCTTACAGAAAATTCAGTTCCATTAGCATTGCTATTATAGAGCTCACCACAGTATGCATATCTGATGTTTTATTACATTTTGGTCTCCTGGATATACATTAACTTTGAAAGGACAACACAGCATCTTTCTCATATTTGTAACTTCAATACCAAGGATGATGCCTGTCAATTAAGTTGTTATTAACTTCTTCCCAATGAATAGATGAGTGAATGAATGACCCTAATGTCACATTAGCAACGCCCACATTATCTAGATCATCTGGATTCTGTCATTAAAGTAATCAGAGAGGGATTGCTGACCAGCCTAGCCCACATTCTTGGGTTTCTAGTTTAAGGAGACTGTAGAAATGAATACTTTGTCACACATAGGTGGAGCTCAACCACCTGTTCTTTCAGGCTTGGCTAGCTAAGCCTGACAAAACTTGTCAGGAATGTATTACTAAGGATGAAGCAAGGATTCAGAAGGAAACTAACAGTAAATCTGTTGTAAATCAAAGTTATTGATTATTTCCCTAATCCCCAAATATTCAAATCTAGAATGCATGCATAACACTTGTCCATCCTCTGAAATCACACCAGTTAGAAATAAATTCAGGTTGTCATACATTCTGAAAAGTTACTTGGCATAAATTTAGTTTGAGTGAAATGTGATTGTTTTTATTAGYTGATTGGTTCTTAACATTTCCATGCAGCTCAGCAATACAGCAAACAACATTAGATCTGACAAAAATCTCTTCTTGAGAATTTGAGGATAATGGGTTGAACTACTGTCTTATTAAAACTCATTTGACAAAAAGGAAAGGGTGATACCAATAAATGAGGTATAAAGACGATTTTAATATTTAAAAATATAAAACTCTATTGAGTGTCTGTATGTATCTATTATCTACTATCTATCTATCTACAAATCTATATTCTATATCTATCATCTATCTATATTTCATACATTTCATACTCACTTACTTATTATATATCTATGTATTCTAAAAGGGGAAATGTAAATTGATGCTTAGGTGGGGGGGNAAACAAACAAAAAACCATGAGACCATTTCATACAGTTAAATAATCTTTAGAGCATAGACACCATTTTCCTTTTGAGGTCCACACCCCCTTGTGCTAGATGACTTTATAATACAAACCTTAAACCTGTGAGTTTTTAATGGTTACTATATGCTGTGTTTGTAAATAAAGTTTTTCCTCACATTCTTTTGCTGATTCCAAATATCATTTTAGATTTTACTTAAAACAAATTCAACTAGCCTAATTTTGTCAAACAAGTTAATTGTGCAGAAAGCTACTTCCTCTTTGATGGCTTGATTAATTTCCCGTCTATTCCATGGTATCTCTCTTTATTTCTATTTTTCTACTTTCWCTTCACATTTCCCTCACAGCTTACATGCTTGTCTTTGGCAGCATTAGCATATACAACATAAGTTACACTCAAAAGCTTATACACAGGCAACAAACTTAAATTAAGTTGATTGTATAAAGGTGGTGTTAAAAGTTTTTTACAAAAACATTTTAYACAAATTTCAAAATATTTATGAAAACTTTTTTTTTTTTACAAAACAAAGAAATTTTGTAGTGGGTTGGTCTGATGGTGCTCATAAAATAATGCTAAATATTAGTCACTAAGGCCTGATTGACCCTAGGAAAGAGAGAATTTGCACATACAATATAACCTTGCTCCTTAATTTAAAAGGAGCTAACAGTTGGGCAGAAGAKACATAGATGGGATTTGGGGTTCCTGGCTATGGGTGAAAGGAGACTACGAAGAGGAGAAAAAGCTGGAAAGAGGAGAAGATGCCATGGGGAAAGAATCTTAAAATAATGGCCATGAGGGCTGGTTAATTGGAGTTAAGAACAGCCCAAACAAAGCATGACATATCACATAGTGGCGTTATTGGCAAGGAAACAGACATAGCATAGAGGATAGATATCTACCCAGCTCTAGTGCTGATAAAGGCTTATCATAAATACAAAAGTTGTATGTATGTTTTATTTGGGAACTGAATATTCAAAGGCAGGGTAAAAGCCCCTGATTGAGATTAAATTTATTTCTCAACAATTTTTTACAAAAAAATTTCTTATCTAAGGTTATATCAGGAAGAAGACAGTTGATTTTTTGTTTCCACTCAAGATTCTTGTTCAGTGCTTGCTCTTTTCAGAGTCCCAGAAATCTGGGAAGAGTATGTTGACAGCACAGAGTATTCTTGGACATAGACTTATTTTAACTATAGTTTGTTGCCCATAGGTGTAGGTATAGGGTAGATTCTGTGATTCCATATCTTTGTGACTCATCCATCTTCCTTGCAGAATAACACATATAAATTCAATTGTGCATGGTAGATAYCCTACTTTCTAATCTTTTATCTTGAAAACAGTACTCGCTGTCTCACTTCTAGTTCCCTTTTATTTTAGAAGTGTGGTACATAGCTCGCTGCAAAATATTACTACTCTTATTACTATTTTGGTGTGTGTGTGTGTGTGTGTGTGTGTGTGTGTGTGTGTGTGTGTGTGTGCGTGTACCCCACTGGGTACACCTACAAGACACACCACAACCCAAGGCCTAAGGGTTATGGTTTTATGTATGTTCTCCATATGTTGCAAAGAGAAGTTTCCTAGATAAGGGTTGGATGGGGAAAAGATATAAGGCCTCAATTCTACACAAAGAATGACAAGCAACTATGGAATGCTGCGAGCTTAATAGTCTTACCCAGGCAGGGAAGGGCACATCAATTAGTTATCCAATACCAAAATCTCAGCCTTGAAAACAAACATACAAGTGACATACAAATTGAGCACATATGTGTACACACACACACACACACACACACACACACCAACTAATGAAAAAAGAGGCCATGACTTGAAAGAGAGGATATAAAGGGGTATATAAAAGGGCTTGGAAGAAAGAATGGTAAGGGGTGAATAATGTAATTATAATCTCAAAAAATAAAATAAATATTTTTCAAGAATACAATAAGTAAATAAAATGAAAAAAGTGCTGTGTGTTACTACCCTGAGCTTATTATTTATTTCTTGAGACAAGGAATTACTACTTAGCTCATGCTGGCCTTGAACTTGTGATCTTCTGGTTGTAGCCTCAAAAGTTCTTATTTTAAAGTACTTTTATTGTAATTTGTTAGAAAAGATTGCTTTTGATTTAAGACATATTATCAAAGGACTCGCAACGGATAATGTGTAATATATTTGGAATATATTAAAATTTTTGAAGTATGCTTAAACTTCAAGTTGTGATCAGAGGCTTATGGGAGACACCCATGTATATGACCTATGTATTCATATATTATCATACACAGGCAAGTKAATATTGATTTATGGAACCAAATGAGTTTCAGGYACTCTTAGATTTTACATACAGACTTAAGAACGTGCTTTGGCTTGAGAATTAGAAAACTACACCCTGGTTCCAGCAGCATTTTTTGAGTCATTTTATAGTGTGGGCAGGTCAATCTCTTTGACTTTTATTAACTTTACCTACAATAGAAGTCTTTGAATTTCTGTTTTTAAAGTACTTGTATTAAATGTGTTCTTTGTCATATATGTAGTAAGTTCTGATTAATATCACTCTGACCCTGTCTGAACAACCTCAGTCCCTCTCAGCACACCTTCTTTCCTACAAGTTCCTTTCCTCCGTTCATGTTTTTCATTTCACATTGTATCTTGCTGAGTTTAACCAGAGCCATTTGTATAATGATGAGCTTAGAAGTATGGATTGGAGCCTAGTGGGTACTAACTGAAGTCATACCTGCTCCTCGCCAATGATCCATCAATAGCCAATAGTTATGAAGACCATAGTTCCACAGGGAGGGGTAAGGCACTAAGAGCCCCTCCCAGATCTGTGCTCGCCTGTGACATGCCCAGTCTTATGCCGGCATGTTGCAGGCAGCTACAGCTGCTGTGAGAGTATGATTGATTGCATTGGTTGTATCATGCTCAGAAGATAACATTTTACCGTCCTTCCTCCCATCTCTTGACCTTACATTTGTTTCTCCTCCTCTCCTGCAGTATCCCCCAAGCTTTGGAAGCTTTTTTTAAGCAATGTCTGCCTAGGTCACCAATCTATCTATTGACTAAACTAGTTTTTCTTTTAAGGGGCTTAAGTTTATTTAGTTCTTTTTATATTTTAGTTATTAATCTAGCTGGATAAATCACTGACAAATAGTTATCTTCTGTTTTGTTGGCTGATTTTTTTTTCTGGTAATTACTTCCTTTTCTCTGTAGAACGTTTTTTATTTTAATGCAGTTCTATTTGTCAATTCTTAGTATTACTTGCTGAGCAAATGGATTTCTGTTCATGAGGTCATTGCATACACCTTTATCTTAAAATGTTTCCTGTATGTTTTCTTCTAGTAATTTCAAAGTTTCAGATTTTCATTAAGATTTTTGATCCATTTTTAAAAAGTACTAGTATAATTAAGTGTATATTGAGTTTAGCTGTATCATTTCCATACATGTATTTAATGTACTGTGCGTGTTTTTGTTAACTTGATACAAACTGAAGTTATCTGGAAAGAGGGAGTTTCAGTTGAAGAATTGCCTCCATCACATTGGCCTAAGGACATGTATGCAGGCATTATCTTGCATAATGAATGCTGAGGAAGGAAGGCCCAGCCCACTGTGGGTAGTGCTGCCCTTGGTCAGGAGGCCTTGGGTTATATAAGAAAGAAAGCTGAGCAAGCCATGGTGTGCAAGCCAAGGTGGAACATTCCTCCATGGTCTCTACTTTAGTTCTTGTCTCAGATTCCTGCCTTGGACTCCTGTCAAAGCTTCCCTTGATGATGAACTGTAATCTGTAAGCCAAACAACTCCCTTTCCACTTCAGGTTTCTTTTGATTAGTGTTTTGTCACAGCAACAGCCAAGTAAGCTAGGACAGAAATTGGTACAAGAGAATAAGATATTACTGTGATGAACTTGAATATGGTGTTTTGGGAAAAGACTGTGGCTAGATTTTGTATTTTTTAACTACAAAATGCAATTAATGCCCACAGAAGGTTGGAAGTAGTAGAGACAGTGGAGGTCTGGCTTATGAAGTTTTAGAGGGAAGCAAAGACTGTCAGGAATGTTTATGTGATATTTTGACTTAAGAGTTTATGAAAGTTAAAGCTTTGTTATTGAGGAAGTTGATGCTGGTTATCTGGGGCTGAAGCTGGGGTTATCTGAAGCTGTGATTATGAGACCAGCATCACTGAAGTAAAATCTTCTAGAAAGTATTTTCTTGGGGTCAGCACACAAAATCCATGGTCTCAAGGGGGCCACAGCTGCATATCAAGCTGGCTGCATAACTGAGCAAATAATGTACAAGACTCTCCCAGATGGTAGTGGGTTTCAGTCCATCATCAAGGGAACTCAAAGCATTAACCTGGAGTAGAGAAGCAGAGACCATGGAGGACTACGGCTTACAGACTTGCTCTCTGTGGTTTACACAGCTTACTTTCTTGTACCTAGGAACCATGCCCTGTGGTGGCACCATCCATACTTGGCTGAGCCGTATCATTTCATATCATATCACATCACATCATATCATATCATATCAATCAGTCAATCAGTCAGATGCTCTACATACTTGTCTATAATCCACTGGAAGTAGTTTCTCAATTGAGATTCCTTCTTTCCAGATGAGGGTAATAGTTGTATCAAGTTGACAGAAAACAACCAGCACATGTACTTTATGCATATTTCTCCCATTGTTGCCCTCCTTTCCCTGCTCCTTCCTCCTGGTACTAGTTCTCTTCTTTCTAAATAGGTCTCTGAGCACTATTGCATATTATCATTTTTTTCCAAATTTGGACTTCTCTGGTACAATTCTATTGGAACAGGTTTTCTGTGTCTACAGTAAACATCCCAGCCCCCACCCAGACACTAGAGTGAGGTAGGCACTCTGAGATGTTGGGAATGACAAAATGGATTTCTTCTTTGATTCTGTCATTCCACGCTCAAGAGCTCATTGTCATATCAAATCTAGTCACTAGACTTAAGGCTTAGGAGAACTTTGGGCGTATCTGAGGCTRTGACTGACAATCTGCTTTCAACATGGATGCCTAGCTTATGTAGTATTTGTGGCTTTGGCTTTATCTTTTCACCACAGAACTTTGAACTGTTTCCTACTTCCCTTTGCATAACCTTTGTTTACCRTGCTTTAAGCTGTCATGTGACCTCATTTGTGCTTCCCAACCCCCTTCTCTTTCTCATTCAAAAAATGTTTGTCACTTGTTATTCTGACTCTTCTAATTATGTAGAACATAAATATGGAGGCTTTTAGAACCTGACTTCATCCCAGGAGTCTTTAACTTTTGACTCAATGTCTTTCCTCCATTGCAATAGTAACTTTTCAACATTTAGTGCATCTGATCTTTCCAGAGACAGGAAAATGTAGGTGCCTTTAACTCCCAAACACTTTGCTGAGATCTTCTCAAGATGGCTCTTGGGCACTGCCCCACAGTTCTAAGGTGGGGAAGAGAGAAGCTCCCTGCTGCCAATGTGCTGTGCAGATTCCAGTCTCCTGTTTGTTTATGCTGCAACTCTGTAGGGTTTCAATTGTTGTTGTTGTTGTTGTTGTTGTGTTTCCTTTCTTTCTTCCTTCTCTCAATTACCATCTCTGCTTTCTGTAGATACACTGTACTTCCACAATAATTTGGGGATTTTTCTAGTTATATGAGGAATATCATTGGCATTTTATGGGGATAGCATTGAGTCTGTAATTATATTAATACTATTAATATTTTAATAATCTCAATCCTCCCAATTAATGACTATTTGATGTTTTTCACAATTTTTTTATAATTTTCCTTAAATTTTAATTTTTTGTTTATTTTTGAGACTATATTTTGATTACATCATTTCTCTTCCCTTTCCTCCTTCCTGACCCTTCCAAACCATTGCTATACCTCTACTCACTCTCCTTCAAATTCATGGTCTCTGGTTTTATAATAGAAATTGTGTATTTCTATATACATATATATTCTTAAAGATAATCTGTTAAGTCTAGTTAACAGTTACTTGCATGTATGTTTTCAGGGCTGATCATTTGGCACGGGACAAACAATTGGAGTGCTCTTCTCTAGGGAGGACCACCTGTCCCACTCCTGCTCCTAGCTTTACTCAGGTGCCTGTAGTCCTTTGTATTGGGCTGAGGCCTCATGGGCTTCTCCTCATCTAGTATGTCATATTCGTTGCTATCCTCCTTGTTCAGCACTCATGTGGGCAGTCATGTTGGTAAGACTTTTCAGGTATAGTTTTGAAGTTACTAGGAGACACAATCTAACAGATAAACACCCTGATCCTCTGACTCTTATAATCTTCCTACCCTCTGTTCTACAATGTTCCAGACCTTTAGGTATATGAGTGTTTTGAAGATGTATCCACTGGTACTAGGCTCCATATATCTGCTTATTGATTGGTGGTGCTCATCTGTAGTAGTCTCTGTCTGTTGCAAAGAGATTTCTGAAGGAAGTGTGCAGACTACACTTATCTGTAGATATAAGGACATCCTTAGCTAATTTTTTGGAAATTTCATACATGAGTATAATGAATTTTGATCATATTATTCTCCTTTCCTTCCTTCTTTTATTCCTCTGTTTTCACCTAAATTTCCCTGTCAAATTCATGTTTTTTAATTCTAAAACTATTATTTTTATGTATCATATAGTATATGCATAATGTATTAGTGTTGTCTCTCCAAAAAATGTATTTGTCTTTTSCCTGTAATTTTTTAATTGTTTTTCTGGTTTTGACTTTTGTTTTTATTTTTGTTTTTTGTTTTTTTCTTAAAAAGGAGAGGATAAAGAGTTGCCTGGTATGAAGATGAGGTATCTGGGAGAAATTGGGAGAGGGGAAAATATGTTCCCCCTCTTAATACTGTTAGCAAATTTCATTGTAGAGGTCTTTGACTTTTTTAGTTAATTTTATTTATAGGTATGCTTTGGGTTTCTTAGAAAAGCTTATTGATGTATAGAAAACCTAATCTTTGTATGCTAAACTTGTGATTGCAAATTTCCTGCATTACTCAGTTCTAACAGTYTTTTGGTGACCTCTAGATATGTTCAGTATGTAGAGTCTTTTTTTTTTTCCACAATGAGATTTATTTTTATTTTTTTATGTTATTTTGTCTTTTTTCTTTCCRTTTTAATTTTTTTCTTTTTTTATTGGATATATTCTTTATTTACATTTCATTTCCCTTTTTCTGGTTTCCCCGCCCCSCCAGATGTCCCATATGTCTTTTTCCCTCCCCTTGTTCCCCCATTCACCCCTTCCCACTTCYCTGTTCTGGTATTAYCCTGCACTGCTGCATTGGGCCTTTCCAGAACCTGGGTCCACTTTTTCTTTCTTGTCAGAGAGCATTTGATAGGTGGATTGTGTCTATGATGTTCCAAGATTCTAGGCTAATATCCACTTATCAGTSAGTGCATGCCATGTGTATTTTTTTGAGACTGGGTTACTTCACTCAGTATGATGCTCTCCAGCTCCATCCATTTCTCTAAGAATTTCATGAATTCATTGTTTCTAATGGCTGAATAGTATTCCATCGTGTATATATCCCACATTGTCTGTATCCATTCCTCCATTGAGGGACACCTGGGTTCCCTCCAGTTTCTGGCTATTATAAATAAGGCTGCTATGAACATTGTGGAGCACCAATCAGAATGGCTAAGATTAGAAACTCAGGAGACGGTAGATGTTGGCAAGGATGTGGAGAAAGAGGAACACTCCTACACTGCTGGTGAGACTGCAAGCTGGTACAGCCACTCAGGAAATCAGTCTGGAGGTTCCTCAGAAAACTGGACATGATACTTCCGGAGGACCCAGCCATACTGGGCCTATATCCAGAAGACTCCCCAGCATGCAATAAGGATACATGYTCCACAGTATGTAGAGTCTTATTATCTCCAAACAGTGATTGTTTATTTGACCTCCTGTCTTCTTATTCATGTCCTTTTTGCTTTGCTTTTAAAAACCATTTTTACCCTCTTAGTGGCTTGGCTTTACCAACTTTGAAAGACTGGATCCAAAATACCCTTGGAGCAAGTCTGGAGCATAAAACTACCTCTAAAACATCCATAAATCCTAGTGAAGCACCTCTTTCTATTGTGAATGAAGATTTCCTTCAGGAACTTAAAGAARCTCATATTTCCTACTCACAGGAAGCAGATGATCACGTGCTTAGAGCTCACGGTCATTGTCTTCACGAGATATTTTTGCTCAGAGAAGGAATATTTGAGTGGATTCCTGATATAGTTGTTTGGCCAGCATGTCATGATGATGTAGTTAAGGCTCTGCTGCCTTTCSTGCTGCAGCTGCCTGTGCAGCTTATCAAGCGCGGGACAGAAGACACCTGGGGGCTGGAGGAGGGACAGTGGCCTTCACTTCCTGGTTCAACCTGCCCTTCACGTGTAGTAAGTCAGCTGTTCTTACAAATCATGTTATGAATGATCTAGGACACAGCTATTGATGACACTGCAGTGATACAAATACAGCTCACACCCTCCTAGATACAGACAYGGAGTAATGTATATGTTGGCAATTTAAGTTTGTAACATGTATGCACTTCAAGCAGAGCTTAGGCTGAGCGCCTTCTGCAGATGAAGGCATGCTAGTAACAGACCACCAGCTCTGTCAGGAGTGTCCTCCCCAATGACCTACACACAGGAAGTATGCTTTTTTTTCTTTTCTCCAAAATTTCACAACATAATCTTTTTTTTT
>BDUI01061251.1:0-10692 GCA_002335545.1 Apodemus speciosus | reverse complement strand
TGAGGACATTTACATACATTTACATACATGCTCAACATATTTTGTTGTGAAATGTGCCTATGTCTGGAGTCCTATTGGATTACTACACTTCAAGTRTTTGAGTAAATAATACATTAGGGGGACATAGACAAACAAATAATCACATGACAAATATGCCTTTACTGTATTTTTCCTTAGAGAATCCATTTATAAATGCAAACTCCCAGTGATATATGCAACAATGGTAGGAAATTTTGGAGTGGATTATTAAATACATACAATGTGTGCCAAGAGATCTACTATAAATAATCGTAAGAAAATGCTTTTTAATGTATTMTAACTATATGCAGCAATGTTATTACCCTGGTTGGTCTTATTAGGTTACGATGAGAAAAAATGCTCCCCACAGTGGTAGATACCAACTGCATTTATGAATGCATTCAGTAAATATAACTTCTCAGGGTCTGCATAACGTGCTAAGTGCTAACCATAGCTTATATGGGAGGCCTCTGTTCTTTGAGTCTCTGAATCACATACTGAGAATAATGAGAAAAGATCCCCATTATTCCCAGACCATTTTTGTTTTCCCTCTCGCTGGCTGATGACCCGAGATCTATTTGTCTATTAGATGCATTTTGTAAACTAGATCTGCATTCTCCTTTCTTTATGGTTCCACAACATTTTGAATGAACCTGGAAGAATTTGCAGAGTGTTCTGGGATTTATCTAACACCATYAGAAACATTCATGTATTCATAAATGTCTTCTAGGAGTTGAGAGATGGAATTTKKGGCTAACCATAAATGAAGCATATTCCMTTTTCYGAAGCAGCTCATGGAATTTTAGAGGAAGTGCATATATGGGTGTGTAATTACCACACTTAGTAAGGTGACAGATGTATGTACTGGGTAACGAGGTCAGAGAGTAGAAACAAGCATTTCATCCTTTTATAGCAGAAATGGTATAGAGGGATGGATTTAGAAAAAAAATGTGTGTGAACAACGTGAGTTCAAATAGGAGGATCATTTTGGGAAAAGCCAGAGGGACTGAGTGAGTGAACAGATCTGGCTCCAGAAGGACACAAGCTAAATAAGATACTCAAACCACAGGAGTGGGAAGCACCCTGGGGAGGGAGGGAGTGGGGAGAAAACAGTCTGGCTGCTGCAGAAACAACAGAAAGCAGAGGAGGCCCCTGGAGGCGAACTCACCAGAGAGGTGGCTGAGAGGGAGCCTGGAAAAGACTCAAGGCTTAGCCTACCAGAGATGGAGTGTGGCGAGTACAGTGGGGGCCTTTGATAGGGAGACAAGAGATCATAGTTTACCTGCCCCACTCCTTGATTCACCTTAATGAACTTCACAGTGCCTGGGAACTCTAATCTTACTTGTTTGGCTTTGCAGTTAAAAGACCYAGATTTCAAAAACAYATCTTCCTATGGAGGCCATTACRCTTCCCAAAGGAGAGCAGCATCAAGATTTACTTTAGAGACTTTCCCTGGCCTCCTGGGCTTTAATTAAAAAGAAGACTTGAGTAAAGAGGGGAGCTTTGCCTGTGTTACAGAACATGGGGTGTGGTGTCCCAGAGAGATTTATAATGTAGGTAGGTCTGTGGTTGCAGCCATTCTTTTGAAGATGATCCAGAGCTGCTTAAGTGCCAATATTCAGGGCAGATGAACCAGRCCWGGAAGTGTGCCTCCGAGGTCTCCCATGCTCACTGGGGCATCATCCAGCTCCCTCCTAAGGAACCAGCATTTGCCTGAAAGGAGGAGCACTGTAATAAGAACTCAATGCTCTGAGGATCTTGCACTATAACACTCTGTCGTCTTGGGGGATATAGTGATCCTTCCAGGCTGTATTTAGTAATGTTGGGATGTCCCAGCCCGGGATTAAGAAGTGTTTGGTATGCCCCTTCTCCTTCTCTGTATAAAAAAGGTAGATAGTGAGCCCTGTGCAAATGATGGGTGGTATTTCAGGATTTTTTTTAATATGGGGCAGAACAAACCATTATTTCATTGTGAGTCTTCAGCCACAGGCTAGTTTTATAATTCTTACTTTTCGGATACAAAGTTTAGGACTTAAAGGAGCTAACAGGTTATACTTCTGCTCTTGCTGGTTATTGGTAGAATTGGGATAAAAAAAGTCCCAGATTCTTTTAAAAATGATAGAGTTAAGCAAACTTTAAGATTGTTAAGAGTGAATCATCATGATGATGTAATTCATTTAAAAAAGTTTTATAGTAGCAGAACTCAGGGGATATGAAACAGGAAATGAAATAATGGGGGAGAAGCCTCTAACTGGGAAGGAAGAATGGAGGTTAATAAAGAAAGAGAAGGGGAACTAGAGACAGAAAACAACAAAGTTGTTTGATAAAACCTCAAAGAATCATATTATTTTATATTTGCCTAAAATTATAAATTATATTTAGTACAGGTAAGTGTTTCTGTATGCATATATACACATGTACATATATATATGTACGTATATATACATATGCACATGCACACCCAAAAATCTTAAAGGAAATTGAGCCACTTGAAGTGATAATAATCCACAGAGATACAGACTAACAGAAACTCCAATACCAGTCTCCCTGAAGTCTCCTTTAAAGTCTCCCTTCAAATGGTTGGATAGGGTAGTTCTAATGATTCCCAAAGCAATAAGGATTATGGCTGCATCCCTTTGTTGTCTCTCTGGTGTTGRGGGTKGGTCCCTATTGCTGAGGACACTGTCCACCTAGGATAAAGGATTTGGATGACTCAGCCTGGGTCTGACCTCAAAGCCTCTTTCCTATGGTCTAGCTTCYGGGGTTCCACAAAGCTGCCAAGGGAGGGGAATAACTAGAGTTGTTCCCAAGTGCGTCACTATGGTGCAGTATCAACCTGTGAACCATGACAGTGACCAGCATGGCAAGATATGCATAAATGGTGCAATAGGTGGCACGCACATGCCCTTGTATGGCTTTTGTTTTGTGTTTGTTTGGGGGTGGGGGGACTGARSTCGCACTTAGGGCCTCGTACATGCTAAATAAGAACTCTGTCACTGGGCTACATGCTCCTCATCTGTAGACTTTAAATATAATTGACTAATAAAAGGAATCAGGGATTTTTTTAATAAAAGAGGGAATTAGTGATTGGCTTTAGGACYAGTATAAGAAGAATACAAGATGAATCCTGAATATTAGTTCTGTCAAAACTCAAATTCATAGTAGCATAATGAAAGGTTCCAAAAGACAATTGATTACTACTAGCCAAATAATCCAATGTCCATGTTGAAAAATAATAATAAAAGTGGATTAAAACATGCCAGATATGTTTAAATCTATTGTGCAACAATGGTATTTAAGATTCCCCTTATTCTCAGTTTAGGAGAATACTTGGAAACCTTCTTATTATGTTGGAAACTGATATACAGAGGGAAGGAATCAAATAATTATTCTGTTTGATATGAATTAAAAGCCAAAGTAATCAAATAGTTGAAAAGAACTTACTCCTTAGAGCAGTAATCTACTTAACAAATTGGGAAGGATGATAAAACACCACCGTCATCAATAAGTAAATCTGGAAAATGTGATTAGCAGAGGAAGATTTGTTAAGGGAAGGTGGATCACATATTAAGTCATTTCTGACACAGGTACACCTTGAAGTTCASGAAGGGGTCTTTCCTGAATTGAGTCTGGCTCCAGGACAAGTTGAATCTACAGTAACTAAAAGACACACAGCAAGAACAGCACAGGCTAAGAGTAACTAAGAGGCAAATAATCTGCTTTAATTTTTTTAAATATTTTTCTGTCTGTGTCCACATCTGGGCATCTCTGTCCCTGACCCTGTCTCTGACTGTGTCTCTGTCTCTATGTCTCTGGGTTCCCACTCTCATTTTTCTCCTCTTCCCCTCTGTGTATGCATTTGAATGTTGTATGTGACGATCAGAAGACAATTTTGTAGAGTCAGTTTTCTTCCTCCAATACTATGTGTGATTTCATCTTCAGGTTTGAATTCCCAGTGTATTACTTGCTGAGCCATCTCACTAGCCCTTATTTAAAGAATTTTAAGAACCAAGTTAGAAGGGATAGGGAGAAACATTGAGAAAACAATAGAGAAGAGGGCAAAGCCAACACTTTCTGGGAAATTTCAGTTATAAACAAACACCAAGTCCTTCTGGGTCCACAATCATTGATACTTTATTCCCTGTGCTGTAAATTATTTAAGATGYATGTTGCTAAAGGTCTCTACAAAGCAGGGAAGTCAGGAGTCTATGTCAGAAACTACCATTTGCTCCCTGTCCCCCAGCAATAGATATACCTAAGCAGATTGCATGCAGTTGAGGCTTAATGCATGCTTAGTGAATTAAATCATAATTATAGAGGGGAAGGATACAGATAAACATAACTGTCTTATATTCTGAACATATATGAAGGTGAACATTTGGGGTAGGATTAAAAGTCTTTAATAATAGGTCAGTTACATTATAACTGAGAAGTTTTAAGCTGTGAACAGGAGTTGARGTAGCAGGAAAGCATAGCATAGAGGTCATCTTTTAATCCATAAATGTCACCCAAGAGCCTGTAAGAATTTAAATAATATGATTTGGAAAAATGTGSATTTGTTTCTTTCCCTCCTCACTCTCCTAGTCTAGACCAAGARTTTAAAGGGGAGGAAGGATTCACAGGTCTGCATGGTAATGCCAGCGTGATAATATAATATATGTGTTAGTGAGTCTTCATGGATATTTATGGATTTATTCTCTTTGTTGGCTGCAGGATGTCATTGTAGAACCAACAGGGAAAATTGTAACTGATGGTATTATTGCAGAATATTATTTTGGCTTACATAGACCATGAAGATATGGTGCTTTCCTTCTTTACTTTAATATTTCTTTAAGAATGTCATCCAGGACATTTTAATCTTATCCAAMCTCTTTTCCCAACTCCTCTCTGATCTATACCCTTTTCCAGCCATACAAATTAGTGTCCTCTTTTCCTTTTTTTTAAAACCCACTGAGTCCAATTTATATGGCCTACACAATCGTAGGTATGTGGCCATACACTAAAACATACCTTACCAATGATCACAACCTTAAAGAAAGTTGACTCTCCTGCAGTTATAAATTGTTGCTGATTTCTTAGCTAGGTGTAGATTTCATGTCTACTTCCCTTTTACATGCTCAAATTTTGTCTGGCTTGGTGTTACTCAAGTCTTGTGCATGTTGTCACACTCACTGTTGAATTCATATGTACAAATATTATATTGATAAGATACTGTTTCTTAGAAGTCATCTACTATCTCTGGCTCTGACAGTTTTTCAGATCCCTCTTCCATGATGRTCCGTGAGCCCAGGAAGAAGGAGGAACAATGGAGACATCTCATTTATAGTCRAGCATTCCAAAGAAACTTGCTCCCTACAACTTGACTAGTTGTGGATTTCTGTGTTAATTGTCATCTACTATAAAAGAAACTTCTCTGATGAGAGACAAGAGATGGATGCATTAATCTATGACTATAACTGATTAGGAGTTAGTTTAGTACCAYYCCTATTTAACAGAATAATATCAGTAGGCTGTCTGCTAGAATTTATGACTCATCTAGCCACAAGTTCTTGGCCCCAATAGTGGTGCAAGTTATGAGTTTCACCTTGTGGAGCAGATCTTAAGTCCAATMGGAAGGAGGTGGGTTATTCCCATGACATATATGCTATCATTGAAGCACTAGGCATATCTTGCCAGGTAGTAGTTTTTGGAGCTTTCAGGGTTCGTAGCTTGATAAGATCGGTGATTACTTTTTTCCTTTGGTTGTATGCATGCTGTCTCCCAGCAGGATGAAATCTAGCCAGGAGAGGTGAAGCTTCCAGGTTTATACGAGCTTCATTTCCCCCTTGTTCTATGACACACGAATGCAGTATCTTTAGCTATAGCTCTTGCCGTCAAGTTCTGGAAGGTAACCAAGAGCATTGGCAATAGCCTGTGACTCTCTCTCTGTCTCTCTCTCTCTCTCTGTCTCTCTCTCTGTCTCTCTCTCTCACACACACACAGAGAGAGAGAGAGACAGAGAGACAGAGAGACAGAGAGACAGAGAGACAGAGAGACAGAGAGACAGAGAGACAGAGAGACAGAGAGAGAGAAAGATTGGGGGAGTGGTCTATGAAATCCACTGGCCTGTAAGTCCAAAGAAGTAATCTATTCCTGTCACTTGATATTTTATTGCTGGTGATATCTTGTGGGGACATTATCAGCCCTTTAAATGGTAATTCCATCTAAATACTATCTAAATATTTTGTTCAGAAAACTTCTCAATATTTAGGCTTCAGTATAACTTAAAAAAAAAACTCTTTAGTGTTATCATTCTTGTAAATATGTCTTCGGCTTCCTGACTCTCTCATCCATCCAGCTGCTGTCTTAGATCTCTCTTCTGGTACATTTTACTCTATATTCATCATAGGAGTTRTATGGGCAAGTGTAGAGGCCATTAACTCTTGAAAATTGTCCACCACTAATGACATGGACATAGTTTTCTTTCATGTCATGTGATAATGAAGATTGAACCTTAGGTAACATCTCAATTGTGCACTGAGTCTATGAATGGTATTTTCTGTCAGTTATAGTAGCCCCTTTGGTACAGTATCATTCACCACCTTTGCAATATAGGCACTATAGTATTTCTTTAGGTTACACCAGTAATTCATAGGTATTAAGCTTATGTATGAGAATCTCTTAGCATTTAATGTGCAATAATAATTATTATCATTTATATTTTTAACCTATGTAATTAGATTTTAGGCCTTCTGACACTTAGAMTATCTAACCTAAAGCTTGAGACAAAATACAACTGGAAATATTGTATTAATTAATGAAATCCCACTTAGGGTCTTTATATGCCATGAAAGTAAYAAGGGAAAATAAACAAACCACAACCAATATCTGAATTTGTTTCTAGCTATTRCAGAAAATATATAAGCWTAGAATTTCAAACCTTAAAAACATTTATATTTCCAAGGATTTTCTTTAAATTGTTCTTTGTATAGAAAAGAGATCATGTTTCTGAGTTTGMCTGAAACAAGGTATCTGCTGACCAGATGATTCTGATTTACATACGAAAGACACTGGGTTTTATATTTTTGTATGTTGTACTTGATCCATATTTGGTAACTCCAAATTTAAATTGAAATTACTTTAAAAGTGCATACATTGGGCTAAGGTGAAGTCCAATTTGGCACTCAGTGAAGTGGTAGTGCTTTTTTTTTTTAAATCCCCTTTCCCTTCTCTTCTGATCAAGGTAGAAAGCATTTCACAATCCACAGACTGACTATCCTTTTGTTATACAACTACTTCCTTAGCTTTAGCTACCTGGCTTCTCTAAACAATTGAGCAGCTGCCATCTAGTGGACAAAATTTGTAATGGCGTTAAGGAAGCTGAGCACCAAATTCATTGAGATGAGAACAGTGATGTTGCTCATAGAAGGAAGAATTTACTAAACACATTCATACATTTCCACAAYGGTGAAGCCATTTAACACTGAATCTCAGAGTTTCARTTCTCTGTATTAAAATGTAAAATATATTAAAAYCGTATGAGATACAACTATAGATTTTTAGAATGACTCAAGGAAAAARTCAGAAGGAAGAGGAGGAGAAAAATAAAAAGAAGAGCCAATACCAAATATTGGTGATGATGATGAAGATGATTTACACATACTGCATCTGGGATGCAGACTAGCTCTGGAAGTCAGATCAGTAGCTTCTTATAAAATTAGACACACACAAACTAGAAACCCACAGTYAGATCTCTACACATTCACTCCAAGAGAATTTAAAAGTGATTTTATGCAACATCTGCATACAAAGGTCTATGGATGGTTTGTCTATAATAATCAATAGCCGAAAGGATACCAAATTTCCACCAAGTGATTAGTGAATAAACAGAGGTCCACCTCCCCAATGGAATTTAACCATTTAAACAAACGAAGTTATTGATATGCATAATAACRTAGATGGCTCTCAAGTGAATTAGCTGAAAGAAACCAGACTAGTATGTAATTTCACGCATAGAACATTCTGTAAAGAAGACACCCTGAGACTGGCAGCAAGCTCAGTGGTTATCAGCCACAGAAGCATCAAACAAGGGAACGAGCCACAGTTAGAGGGAACCTTCCAGTGTAAAGGGCATGTTCTGTATCTTTACTGACGGTCCYGGTGATTATATGAGGTTAAAWGTTTGTCACAAACCATATAATTTTATACTTTATAGAGTATGGCTTAATAAATAAAAGGCTAATAAAATATTACAAAGCATTGGCCTCGAGAGCGTTAAATTTTGATTACCTATCACTGAAAACATGAGAGGCAGTCAGCTATCACATATCAAAGTTGCACGAGCCAAACGGAAAGAGGCTCAGACAAATAGGATGTAACATTTTTCACATATATTCATAACAATTCTTGATAATTGTTTTCAAAGCTTTCACTGCTTAAGGTCTGTGCCTTCAGGTTTACAGGCACATTCTAGTTTTTAACTCTGAGTTCTTTTTATTGCCTTATAAAACAGTAGCTTGTTCATTACATTGTTACCTGACACACATATCCCAATATATCATTTAATTATTTTTATTTTATAACTRTACTCTAACTAACTATATAGCCTTAGAAGAGGTGAAATAATTATTTGTATTTTTAAAATCCTCTAATATCATAAAAGTTACACCATTTTAAAGGCTTATTTTTTTAACTCTGAAATGTCATTGAGCAATAACTAATCAGGCACATTTATGAAAAATGAACCTTGTCACTACCTTGATATTTAATACATTGCATAGAACTGAATATCTCATGATGATATTTCAGTATTTTTAAATACATTAAAAATAAAAACAAGGGGTTGAAGAGATGGATCAGAGGTTAAGAGCACTGACCACTGTTCCAGACATTGGAAGTCTGAAGTTCAATTCCAGCAACCACATGGTGGCTCACATCCATCTGTAATGGGAACCGATGCCCTCTCTGGTGTGTCTGAAGACAGCAACAGTGCACTCTCATATATCAATTAAATAAATCTCTTTTTAAAAATAAGGTACTACAGGAAAAATGTTTAAAAAATAAAATAAAATAAACATAGCAAGCAAGTTTTTTCTAGGACAGTACATTCCTGGGGAATGTAACAGTTTGGGGAACGTGTAAGGGAACAGAATTCACGATCATAGCGGTCAACTTGGGAAAGAATTTCTGATGCTGATACTTATCACTTTCAAACACCGCAAGTCTGGAATTTTGTATACATGGAGTCTGCTAAGTTTTTCTTCCTTTCAAGTTTCCTACTTATGTCAATCATTCTATAATATAGTCTGATTGACAAAGAATCTGATAGTGGGTCTAGAGAAATGAAGAATTTCATTAATTCAGAGTTCAGTTTTCAAATGGGAAGTAAAGATTTTATCCTTTTCACTCAGAATGCTTTGCAGTTCTCCATGTTTAAAACATGTACAATGTGACAATCACTTTTTAAAAATTTAATTTCACACAATAATATATTATATTTTGAGTAACTCCACAATCCAGATGAGAAAAGATAGAGGTTTGACTATATGAGATGCCGTGCTCTAAGACGAAGCAATACGCCACAGGATAGTACACATTCATGGCTCTGTTTTAATGCCAATTGTGTCTAATTTGAATTTTTTGATGATAATAATTTTACTTCCCCTTGAATAATAGATTTTATGAGTAGCCAAATTCTATATTCCAATTTAATATGCATTGAGTTTTTGTGCCTGATAAA
This sequence comes from Apodemus speciosus, assembly GCA_002335545.1. NCBI lineage: Eukaryota > Metazoa > Chordata > Mammalia > Rodentia > Muridae > Apodemus > Apodemus speciosus. Next base: position 956 of record BDUI01061251.1, on the reverse strand, counting down.
GAATAATCTSCAAAAAAATCTACTATGTAAAATGTGTAGTAGATATAGCATTATATTTATAATTCACATAAGATTTCACAATTATTTTAAGAGTAAAATAATTATGGAAAATGATTTAATCATTTTACTATGGCTACCTCACCAGTGTCATGCTGGAGCTGAGATTCAAATCCAGATATTTCGAAGCCCTTAATTCATGTGGTAGATGTCCATGGCTTTTGGAATTCAAGAGGTCTACTTTGAATCTCAATTGCTTTGAAAAATGTTCCCTTTTACACTGTTATATTATTATTATTGAAGGTATCTTTTTTTCTCTTTACACTAGATCGTAAGTGTCATAATATAGATTATTTTTTCTTGAGCTTTCTACTCTTCCTCTTTTCCTTACTCAAAACTTAAACTATCTTTAAATGCCTACAATACAGGGATTCAACAAAGTGATTGGTTGAATAAAATTAAACTATAGAATTATTGAATAATTTAAAACTGGATGGAAGGCAGCTTTGTCTGGCAAGTTAATTAATTTGTCCATCCATCACTTTAYTTGGCAGTCATTTGCAAACGGCTCACTGTGTTCTTCATGCTATGTCTGGTGCATAGAACACAACACAAAACAATGGTTTGTTTGATTCAAGGAACATTCATTCTAGTTGATTATGCCTGTACCAAACCAGTTGCTAACTATTTTGACTACTGTACCTGAGTGAGTTCTTGGCATATGATGATGGAGAAGAAAAGCAGAAGAGATCATGGTACTTATGCAAATTTCAAATAAATGGAAAATCACTACTGTGATAGGAAGGAAGGTGAAAACTAATATGCAGTGGATTTCAGCTTTCTCTGGTCTAATCTAGGTGGAACAGCACCTTTGAAAAAAAGCCAGAATAGGAAAATACCATCAATTTCATCATTATATAATACTGCTTTTCATCTTTAAAGGTTAAGATAATGCTGCT
>BDUI01060945.1:0-11084 GCA_002335545.1 Apodemus speciosus | reverse complement strand
GGGGTCAAAATAGTGAATAGGAATTAGAAAAAAGACATTTTAATTCTGTGGGTGTCTCTGAATTCCAATATCTAACCAACAACTCTAAAATATCTTCGCCCCCTTCCCTTCCCATCTGCTCTTGTCACTGTGCCTCACTACCGCCTCCTTGTTCCTCTGCAGCTCACTGAGCCTGCTTCCTACCCTAAGATCTTTTTGGTTGTTTTTGAGACAGGGTTTCTCTGTGTAGCCCTGGCTGTCCTGGAACTCATTCTGTGAACCTGGCTGGCCTCAAACTCAGAAATCCACCTGCCTCTGCCTCCCAAGTGCTGGGACTAAAGGCCTGTGCCACCACTGCCCGGCAGTACCCTAAGATCTTTACCTCATCCTTTATGATACAGCCAGAGGGTCTTCTAGAAAGTTTTATCAACTTCTCTTGCTTCCTGTAACTCAGGAAGTGATGGCAGCTGCCAGAAGGCRGGGAGGGGGAGGGGTGCAGAGTTTTTTGTTTGGGAAACTTACACACAGGTAAAGCACTGAATTGATACATTTTAAATAGTTCAGTTGGGGCTGAGGAGGTGGGTCAGTGAGTAAAGTGTTTGCTGCTTACCCRTAAGGACSCAGCACCCATAAAAAGGGGGGCATGGTGGCATGCATCTCTAACCCCAGGGCTGTGGCTGAGGAGGCGTGCAGATCCCCAGAGCTCACTAGCTAATCCAGATTGTCCAATCTAAACCAGATTGTCCAATCYGTAAGCTCCAGGATMAWTAGAGACTCCATCCTATATATAGTGGAAAGTGACAYCCGATGCCTACCTCTGACTTCCGAATGCACACTCACACACTCACACATCCATACACATCCATCACCCATAGCTAAAATGATTAATTTTGTTAGGTATGTTACTTACATGGTGGTACCTAAAGACCTCAGCATCCATCATTCCTCAGGAAAATGTTCAAAGATCTTCAGACTTTCACCAGCAATTCATCCTTGGCTTCATGCACACCAYACGCACTGCCTTCTAACTACTCTGTTCCCAGCCCACCATGCTTCCTCGCTGAGGAGGTTTGAATACTTGGTGGCCAGATGTTGGCCCTATCTGGGTAGGTTTAGAGGGTATGGTCTTGCTGGAGGAAGTGTGTTGTGGAGAACAGGCTTTGGGTTTTAAAAGCCACACACTGGTTCCCAGGTGCRATCTCTGCATCCACTTTGTGGTTCAAYACGTGAGTTCTCAGCTGCTGGCCCAGCTGCCAGATGTGCTATCTGCTGCYGGGCTGGGCTACCTGCCCTCATYGGTATGACCCTAAGCYATCTGGAACTGTAAGTCACCCCCATGCCCAAATTCTTCCTGTAAAAGATTCCCAGTCGTGGCCGGGTGTGGTGGCGCACGCCTGTAATCCCAGCACTTGGGAGGCAGAGGCAGGTGGATTTCTGAGTTCGAGGCCAGCCTGGTCTACAGAGTGAGTTCCAGGACAGCCAGGGCTACACAGAGAAACCCTGTCTCGAAAAACCAAAACCAAAAAAAAGATTCCCAGTCGTGGTGTTGTATCACAGCCATAGAAATGTGACTCACACACTCACAGTTCCTCATCTCCATTCCTCTCTGGAATGGTCTCCTATTCCTCCCAATGGCTAAGAACAGATTCATGTCAATTCCTCCTCCCGTCAATACTCACCTCTTGTGTTAGTTCCTTTCCTATTGCTGTGATAAAACACCAAGACCAAGGCAACTGAAAGAAGAAAGAGTTTAGCTGGGCTTAGGTTCTAGAGGGTTAGAGTCTATAGAGGCAGAGTGAACAGGAAGGTGAGGGCTCACATCATGAATTGCAAGCACAAAGCAGAGAGAACAAACTAGAAATGGCTTGAATCTTTATTCTCAAAGCCCACCCTCAATGACTTTCTTCCCCCCAGTAAGGCCACACCCCCTAAACCTACCCAAAGAGCGGGACCAACTGGGTACCAAATACTCACATGCCTGAGACTATGTTTGTCATTCAAAGACCTCTRTAAACTTGAGGGACCCTAAGGTCTTTTCCAGTCCCACACCCTCCTTACAGCTTTCCCCTCTCACCTGGGTTCAAGGCCAGGCCAAGTTCCATTCTCCACCCACAGGAACACTCTAGAGTAAAAAGTTCTCAGAATGTACTGACTGACAAGTCGCATGACCCTCTGGAAAGTCCCAAGTAGAGTTCAAATGCACATCATGCTTGCTAGTCAATACATTTAAAGGTCAATATGCTTAGCCAATAAGTTTGAACTGTAACCTATGCCCCTGAAAAGTATAAAACCTGCTTGTAATAGCCATTCGAGGTTGCCTTCTTGTCACTYGCCTTGAGGAACTAATTGAAGGCCAATCCCAAAGTGCTGGAAAATATTGCTCTTGCATCGATCTGCTTCTCAACGTCTCACTCGGTGAGGGGGGTGACACTGGATAGGACCTTCTGCTCTGAGACACAGGCATGCCTTTGTCCCCTCTGTCCCTTTAAGGCCCAGAATATAGTAATAAATATTTGCTAACTCTTTAATGAAATACTTTTTTGTTCCTCTCATAGGAGACCTTGACGAGATTCACCAAAATGACATAATTCATCTCAAAGAAGCGTGATATAATCCAGAGGTAGAACAGCCCGTTCAGCAAGAGGGAGGTATTTGTTGGTCTTGGAAGAGGTTGAATTGAGCTGGGAAAAGGCCCTCAGACAGAAGCTTCGATAAGTCATGTTTCCCCTGTTTGTTCCAGAGAGAGGACGACAAACCCAAGATGAACCTCTCCCAGGCTCCCCGAAGCCTTTTCTTTCTCTGCCATTCAGGCCAAATACAACGGTAGAAGTTGTGAGCTATTTGGAGGTTACGCAGCCTCTGAAACCTTCCTCCTGTGTAGGTATTCTCCTTRCATCTTAGTGGATGGTGTTGCCTGGCTTGTGACTCAGGCATGTCACATTCAGGTTTAGTACYTGGAGAGAGGCATCTAAAGGGCAGGGATTATGGAGAACGTCTTTTAGGGGCAGCATTGGGACCATGGATTTCAATAAGGATGGTGCCACTGCAGGGAATGGGATCCAATTTTTTGTTTTGTTTTTTGTTTTTCAGTGCTGGGAAATCACATCCAGAGTCTCCAGTGTGTTAGGCAAACACTTTACCACTAAGACACTCATCTTTCGGAATTCAGTAACTAGAATAGACTATGCTGGGTCCCTATGCAGAAGGGGGAAGGAAACATGTCTTAGTTAGGGTTACTTGCTGTGATGAAAAACCATGACCAAAGAAACTAGGTGTGCAAAGGGTTTATAGGACTTCCACTTCTACACCATAGACTACTACTGAAGGAAGGAAGCAAGGTCAGGAATCAAACAGAGCAGGAAGCTGGGGGCAGGAAGTGATGCAGAGGCCACGGAGGGGTGCTGCTTGCTGGCTTACTCCTTTGGCCTGCTCAGTCTGGTTTCTCTTTTGTTTGTTTGTTTTTTGAGACAGTGTTTCTCTGTATAGCCCTGGCTGTCCTGGAACTCATTCTGTAGACGAGGCTGGGCTCGAACTCAGAAATCTGCCTGCCTCTGCCTCCCAAGTGCTGGGATTAAAGGCATGTGCCACCCCAAGACCACCAGCTCAGGGATGGCCCCACCCACAACTGGCAGGGACCTTCTGCAACTATCTTAATTAAGACAATGCCCAACAGCTGGACAGTTGTAGTGGCATTTTCTCAATTGAGGCTCCCTCCTCTCAGAGGACTTTAGCTTGTATCAAGTTGGCAAAAAAAACAAAACAAAACTATCTAGGACAAAACATGTATTCTCTGAGCACTTATTAGGTAAAAGTCCAGCTAGGAAACTTAAATGTCCCTTAGTTTTTCATGGATTTCTGAGGACCCCTTATCTTATGATCTTGAGGACTTTACCTTATCACTTCCAGGCAAAGCTTTAAAATGTGCCTTAAATTGCATGAGCCACAGCTACAACTTCCTGTGTTGAAGACCCAAACATGGTTACATGGTTACTAAGTTCTTGTTACACTGACTCCCTCCCACTGTGTGTGTGTGTGTGTGTGTGTGTGTGTGTGTGTGTGTGTAAATTGCTCTCAGTCAGGTTCACATTTTAAATCTGTTGGCTCAAGAAGGGACAAGCTGCTGCCCCTCCCCCCTTTTCCGGAAGTTTGCGCAACAACTGTAGCAGCCGCCGCCACCGGATTCCATCTGAATACATTCCAGCCGCTCACCCGCTGTAGTATCTTTTAGACGGAGGCTGTTTTCCTCAGTCTAGTGACTGATTAGGAGCGGGGAGAATGGCTGGCAATCATTTACTCATTAATATCGATTGCATCAATCGCTTACCCCAGGCAAAGAGCAAGCGGTTCATGGTGTATTAACAGCCGAGCAGGGTGGAGACATCTTTCTTCCAGGGGTAGCTTTTGATAGCTTAAGCTCCCGAGTATCATATTTTGGTGAATAAAAGTCTCAGTACCCTGACTTAAGGAAACCCAGAAGAGAAATTGCTCGGCTAAATTAGGGATCTTAGTTGTCAGACCTCCAGGGGCAGTTGGGAATTTGGTTATTGAGCTGGACGTGACTGGGAGAAGAAGGATGGGAGGGGCTGCCTGGATCTTCCACCACTCACCCCACCCCCACCCAGTTAGAGTCACGGGTGTCTCCAGCTGTGGCTGGACGTAGTCCAAATCCTGAAGCCATCCTGAGCAGTAGCTCAGCTCACCCGGTGCCCTGGGCTCCTCCTTCCTGCCTTTGTTAATTCATCCCTTTCACCATCCCTTTCTTAGCACCCAGTGCACTCACTGGGTGCTCAGCTAGGCACTGATGCTATGTAGGCAAAGCACATAAACAGGGACCTTGCCTTTAAGGTACCTTCAGCCTGGGGGCGAGCAGCCCAGAGCTGGCCCAAGTGACTTCTTCGACAGGCTGAGCTCTGAATTCTGGGAGGGTGGAAGATAGCTCAGAGGAGTGCCATCTCAGATAGAATTGAGAGATGATCAGATAGCCAGATAGGTGGAAATGTCAGAGGAGAGGGGACAGCAGGAACAAAGCCCACAAGAGGGTGAAGCACAGGCAGTGGGGAGAGCCAAGAGCCAAGACAGGAAAGGAACCAAGGTGAGGACATTGTCAATACTGCTTCAGAAATCTTCAGAGGAAGGGCAGGAACCACTACCATTACCATCTTTGCTTTACTAATAGGGAAACAGAGGCAAGCCAGTGGTCAGGTACTRTGCAGACAATGCTATAACAACGGAGTGATGGAGTCCTACTTTGAACCCAGTTCATCTTACTTCCCGGTCCACCCAACATGCTGAGCTACAACTGAGTCATGGTGACTGAATTAACAAGGCAAAGAAATGGGAAGGTCTCACGTTTGTTACAGGATGGGCCTTTCCGGGGACTGTGTGCTGAGAACGTAGACAGTTTCTCCAGCACAACCTGTGTGTGCTAACATCTCCCTGTTCTTGGTGGCTGACAAAGGCATAGGGAATCCCACCCCTCTGGCTAGGGCATGGTCTGAGCGGACCTGCGTTCCCACATTTTGTCCAAACCACTGTGTGGTTAACATTGGTYRAGCTTGACAAGAAGCAGACRCTGGGTATGTCTATAAGGGAGTTTCTACATTGGGTTGAGATAGGAAGGCCACTCTAATTGTGGGTGGCACTATTCCCTGGTCTGAGGTCCTGGGTTTAATAAAAACTACAGGTGAACACCGCTGTTCATGTCTTCCTGCTTCTGGACTCGCTGTGACTAGCTACCCCACGCACCCTCCTCCACGATTTCCCTGCCATGACAGCCTGCATCCTTTCCTTTCTTTCTTTTTTTTAAAGATTGATTTATTTATTATATGTAAGTACAATGTAGCTGTCTTTGGACACCCTGGAAGAGGGCATCAGATCTCATCATGGATGGTTGTGAGCCACCATGTGGTTGCTGGGATTTGAACTCAGGATCTGTGGAAGAGCAGAGTGCTCTGAAACATTGAGCCATCTCACTGAGCCATCTCTCCAGCCCCGACAGCCTGCATCCTTGAGCTGTTGACTTTTGTGGAGTATTTTGTTGTAACAATGAAAGTAACTAATACAGCTATGGGGGGGGGTGTGGCCTCACCCAAATCCAGCACGAAGCCTCCCCAGGGATTGCTCTACTAGTGTGGGAAGTGTAAAGGTACAGACCCTTGCTTCTTGTCTCTCATGGCTTCCTATCATGGTCCCTTTCACTCAGCAACCCCCTGAAGCCTGAAGTCTCTGCCCCCGTTCCTGCCCACACTGGTCTCTCTCTTCTCTCAACTCCCACGGCGCTTATTGTGAGGAGCACACAATGGGCTCCTGTGTGCATTGTTCTCTGTTAGTGTTCACTCATCCGTGCAGCGCTCCCGAATTGTCTGGAGATGAGTCATAATTTGGGTGACTGTTAAAGGTTTGTTGCTTTGTGTGCAAAAACTTTAAAGCCCTGGTACTCTGAGCATTAAAATGCACATCTCTTGCTGCTCGCYCTGTCCGTCCATACTCTCTCCTTGCACCATTCCATCATTAGCTAGAAAACTGAGGCAGTGAGGAGACAAGGGAGAAAAGAAAACCAAATCAAACCAAATAAAAAACAAAACAAAAAACTGGTAAACCTTCCAAGAGCAAGAAAAAGAAAGATGAGTTGAAGTTGAATACAACCATATCTTTCTTCATGCCTTGGGGGAGGGGAGGGTCTCAAACAAGGAAAAGGCAGGGAAACTATGGGAGTCTCTGACCTCCACTTCYAGTTTTGGCAGAAGAGTTTAAAAAGAATGGTACAGAGCTCAGTTAAAATTTTAAAATTTAAAAACTATACAGTAGAGCTGGGATTATACACAGCCAGGTGACAGAGGGCTCCTAGAGCTCACAGAAGCCCCAGGACTGTGATGCATGAACTAGGTTTGTGGGGCACTCAGAGAAGGAAGCAAGAGGATCCCAAGCTCAAGACTATCTTTGGTTGCAYAGTGAGTTAAAGCTTAGGCTTCAAAAGATCCATCTTTAAAGAAATATRTATGTATGTATGTACGTATGTATGTATGTATGTATGTATGTATGTATGTATATCCAGAGATGTGGATCAGAAGTTAAGAGCACTGACTACTCTTGTTGGATTCCATATGGTGGTTCTGCAATTGAGGCTCTAATAACTTCTTCTGACCTCTGAAGGTACCATTCATACACACACACACACACACACACACACACACACACACACACACACACACACACACACACACACACATATGTATGTGTGTGTGTGTGTATATCTATCTATCTATCTATCTATCTATCTATCTATCTATCTATCTATCTATCTATCTATCTATCTAGTATATGCCTGATATGACAAGGTTGAAAACATGAACATTTTTTGTACGATTATTTGTTTAAAGATTTATTTATTATTATAGATAAGTACACTGTAGCTGTCTTCAAACACACCAGAAGAGGGCATCAGATCTCATTAGGGATGGTTGTGAGCCACCATGAGGTTGCTGGGATTTGAACTCAGGACCTTCAGAAGAGCAGTCAGTGCTCTTAACTGCCAAGCCATCTCTCCAGCCCTTTTTGTATAATTATTAAGGTTCATTGTTGTGCATCTAGGCCCTGATATATATGGCTCATGTACCCTGATGTCTTAGGTTTTTCTCACTAGCTCTTTGTAAGTTTGCTATCTCTATTTTATCAGATGATTGCTTTGACAGAAGTACCTGTATCCCAGGGCATCCTTTGGGATGAACCCGAGTTCCATTCAGAACCACCTGAATAAGTAAACAGARGTTGATACTTACACCTCYGCAGGGTTGTGGTCTCAGAAAGCAAGTGAGGGGCCCATTGCTAAAAGTCCTTCCCTGCGGGAGATGTAAACCATGTCTTCCCTTTCTTATAAGGTTCCAATGACAAACTGAGGCATGATTTCATCAACGTTTGGGAAATCAGAGTTTGGGGGCTTACTTACAGAGTAYAGATGAGTGGTTACTTACAGGAGTGTGGATCTTCTCCCCCAAAAGGCCACACTAGAGAGTCTTCCAGCAGGCATGAGGGGTTCCTAAAGCTGTATAGGTGGAGTCCCACAAACCTCGTCTTCCCTACTCTATGCCCATCCTCTCCAGAATCACATGCAATTAGGGCCAACTTGCCTACGATAAGGGGTGTGGGGCAGCCGGGTACTCATGAGGGTCCTTCGACCCTCTCTGACCTGCCTTCTTCCTATTAGGGGATGTTAATCTCCAACTAGCCTAGCTAGAATGATTTTTTGCAAGTGGACAAATTGAACTCTTGAAGATGATGGTTGTTGTTTGGTTCGGTAGATAATCCTGTGCAACAGGGCCTCACAGAGCTCAGTGGGATGCTTCCTCTAGACTTTACTGAGCTCCAAGTCAAGTGTCCTRTCTTTTACTCTCTTCAAATCCTTGTRGGYACAGGATATTTTAGTCTTTCTTAAGAAGTTTTTTTTAATGGATCGATGAGAAATCAAGTTAAGGCTTGGATAGTCTACTACTAGGGCGTGCATTAATTACCTCATCTTTCTCATGTTTCCTGAGGGATCCAGAACCTTCTGTGTTGGCTTCAAGGATCTTGGTAAGCTCTCAGAGTCAGCACAATGGCTCAACACAACTCTGCTTTCTGTTTCTCTGTGCAAGTAAGTAGCTCAGTGCCTTTCTATGCGGTTGGGGATACATTGAGCACATGACACTAACAGTCAATGTGACTGGGCATGCATCTGCTTGATGCTCTGAAMTCACTCGCAAAACAAAACAAGCCTTCACTAAATGCCTTTTGGGGGGGGGGGTTGGGAGGGAAGGCACCAGGAATGAGGGAGTGAGATCTGATTTTGCCCACTAGAATAGCACAGTCTGGAGGTTGGAATTGGGGAAAGAAATACAGAAACCACCGAAGAGAATAAGAGGGTGCCTTGCTTGCTTTAGATACACTGAGAGTGAAACAGAGCTTCCATCTGAAAATAAAAGCAGCAGCCAACTCACTAGGACATATACACTTAGCCACCCACCAGCCTCACATAACTAAACATTGTTCTCACGCTAGCCAACAGTAGTGGCTTCTCCCCCCACGGCAATCACACAGAGTCCTGGCTGTTGTAGAAGAGAGGTCAGACTGTCCTGTTGCTGAATCTTAACTCTAAGGCTTACCAACTGGGTAGGTGATTTAACTGGTGTGAGCTTCAGCAGAACCACTCAGACTGCAGGGTGTTTAGTGGCACTGGAGAGATAAGACAGGAAAACAAACACCACCTCCCCCATCCCCAATACCCCCACCCCCACTTCAGAAAGCCTGTGGTCTGGTAAGGGAGAGGTAAGATGGGCATCTATGACAAGCTATGGAATGATCATTTGCTGAGTGTAAAGTTACTGGATGTGTTAGTGGGGGCTTCCCAGTGAAATTATATAGACTATACATGTCTCAGTTACTTTTCTCAAGCTGTGGTAAAGCAATTGACCAAAGGAACTAAAGGAAGGAAGGAAGGAAGGAAGGAAGGAAGGAAGGAAGGAAGGAAGGGTTTGCTTCAGCTCTCAGTTTGAGGGTATGGAGGTAAGAGCTTCAGGCTGCTGGCCATGTTACACTGTAGTCAGGAAACAGAGGAATGCAAGCRTTCAGCTTGGTTTCTGTTTATGCAGTCCAGGACATATGTCCACGAAATGATGCCACCCACATTAGGATGGGTCTTCTCATCTCAGTCAAAGTAATCTAGATGACTCCTTACACACAGGTCCACATACCTGTCTCTTCAATGAACTCAGATCTTTTGTTTGTTTGTTTGTTTTGTTTGTTTGTTTGTTTTTTGTTTTTTCGAGACAGGGTTTCTCTGTGTAGCCCTGGCTGTCCTGGAACTCACTCTGTAGACCAGGCTGGCCTCGAACTCAGAAATCCGCCTGCCTCTGCCTCCCGAGTGCTGGGACTAAAGGCGTGCGCCACCACGCCCGGCAACTCAGATCTTGTCAAGTTGACAAGTTAATATTACCTATTACAATATAAAAATAGGAGAGACTGATTATACATAAATGATTTACTATGCAGGGTGGGCCGACAAGCTGAGCCCCACAAGAGCGGATATTCCACTTTCAGTCCAAAGGTTTCAGAGGAGCCTCTGATGCAGATGACACTCAAACACAGACTGCTGAAGTGCTCTCTTGCTCAAAGGAGGCTGGTGTTTTTCTCTCCTGGATTTCTACTGAATGTATGTGACTCACAATGAGGGCAATCTACTTACTCAAAATTCACTGATAAAAATGTCATTCTCTCTGGGAAGTGGTGGGCCACTCCTTTAATCCCAGATCTCTTGAGTTTGAGTCCAACTATGGCCCACAGAGAGACAGGGCTATATAGAGAAACCCTGTCTTGAAAAGATTACATTAAAAAATGGAATGTCAATCTCATTAAAAAAAAAATCTTTATGGGAACACCCAGAATCACATTTGACACTAAAGAAAGCCATCCTGCAGTCTTTACCTGAGCTGATTACAACAAAGATTCAAGAGATAGGTTTCATTAACATTTCACCAGGCCCCGAAGTTCCTAGTAGCAGGACACCTTCCCCAGCTCCAAGCAGAAGGAAGGAGGAAACTGGGCAAAACTGATACTACTTACTGGATACTTGTGAGATGGTCCATATCTTCTTATGTGATAGCTGACTTTGTTAGGAACTGAGATCCAAAGAGGAACTAGATGCCCAAGGTCAAATCCTAAACTTCAAGGCCTGAGATTTGAGGATCATCTGGCTACAAAATATGTCTTGCTCTGTTCCAGTGACCGACTTCTTCGTAGGAGAGTCAAGAAAAATAAGATAACTACAAAGTACTTTCTTTGCTGTCTGTTTCCTAAGAATCCTTCCTGGCACTTGATGTATTTGGCGTGATGCTAAAATCTAAGTATTGTACTAGGAAGAACTACCAAGGTAGACAGACTGGTCAGAGCCTTAGAATCCTTACAACCCCTAACAGAGCCAAGATGACGAGGGGAACAGCCACAGCAAAGATTCAACGATGATACAAACACCACCCGTGTGTGCCATATATGTAATTTTTGCTGCTGAGTAGCTGGGTGCCCTGTCTGTGACCATGATCAGGCTGTGCCTTGTTTTCCCTTTTTTTTTTTTTTTT
>BDUI01060634.1:0-10725 GCA_002335545.1 Apodemus speciosus | reverse complement strand
GGTGCGTCACCCCCATTAACTGTCACATTAACATAGTCAACAAGAGGACTCCTTAAACACCCACCCACCCAGAAGCCAGAGCTCCCGATAGGAGTGAGAGCCTTTGACCCCACTTTCTGACACAGTTACGTTCTTGTCTTTATAAACTCCAGGCTTTCGGCCGTTGCCTGGACTTCAATCACGCGGCTGACTCTCCCTTTCTTGCTTACCTTCTCCTGAAAGAGATATAGAGACACTACCCAGTCTTTCCTCATAGATTAAGTATAGGGAGAGTCCTCGGCTATGGTATCACTGTATTTTGGTGACTTTGTTAAGTAAATTTCCTGGGACAATCCAGATTTGAAAGATTCTGTCTTCGTGTTATCATAAGCTATTAAAATTCTTGGTGGTCATCAAAGTATTTGACATGAGAAACATAAATCACTCGGTCACCTTTTACACCAGAAATAACAGGAGAGCCTGGGCCACAGCCATCGCTGAGTGTGAGCTGAGAAGACGAATCAATGAGGCCAGCTGGGGAATGAGTGCGGCTGTGGGGATTTCTTGCTGAGTAGCTTGCTAGCCACCAGCAGCCTTAGGAGGCGGTGAAACAGCCCCTTCAGATGCAGAGCAGCCTCTACAGTCATTCTGACCTTAAAGGTGGAATTATGTCCCTTTTGTGGTATATGTATGTATGCTTTTTTTTTGTGTGTGTGGTGATTTTTTTCTTGAGACGGGGCCCAGAGTGGTCTAGAACTCTGATCCTCAGCCTCCCAGATGCTGGGGTTCCAGGTGTGCACTGACATGCCTGGCTAATCGGAACTCTTTCTTACAAGCACAGTAGAGAGATCATTGAATCCTATTAAGTCTGTATCTGTGGCATTCAGATCATGAGAACAGTTCTGAGAACACAGTATAAATGGAGTGGAAATGATGTCAACCTCTGACATAAAATCAAAAACATCGGATATGTTGACAGAAGCCCTAACATTTCTCCTGGAATGGCTAATAATCCCTGAAGATGGACAGTAAGCAGCATGTCACCTTGCTGGGGTTTCTGTTGACAGTAGTTCATATTCTGGAAAATAAATAAATTTAAATGACAGAATCTTGGCTGTTACATGTAGACTGATTTCTGAATTTRAATACTGTATTCAGGACTAGAGAGATGGCTCAGCAGTTAAGAGCACTAACTGTTCTTCCAGAGGTCCTGAGTTCAAATCCCAGCAACGACATGTGGCTCACAACCATCTGTAATGAGATCTGATGCCCTCTTCTGGTGTGTCTGAAGACAGCTACAGTGTACTTAACATATAATAAATAAATTAAAAATAATGTCTCCAGAGATGAGTGTTAGCAGGCGCCATCTACTCTGAGCCTACCCATTGTATCTGGATGCTTAGGTCTTGGTTCTTAGCGGGGCTGAAGAGGGCGTCTACACCACAGAACCAATCACAACTAAACACCAAGTTCTGCTTAAAAGTAAAAGCGTGGGGGCAAAGACATGTGCGTGAGCGTGAGGCCAGCCATGTTTACACACTAAGTCCCAGGCAGCCAGAGTTGCACTCGTGGTTTTTCTACGTGTGCACGGTTGCTTTGCATACACGTAATCTGTACACCACATTCTTGGGTCCTTGGAGGCAAGAGAGCATGATGGACCCCCAGGAACTGGACTTACAGAGCGCTCTTAGTCCTCCGTGTGGGCAGCTCCAGTCCCTCGGGATCTGAGACCACCTTCTAGCTGGCCTCTAAGGCCATTGCACAGCTACGGCAAGGAAGAAACAGAAGAGATTGCCTGCCCAGCTCTCCACTCCAGAACATCCTGCCCAGGAACGGGCCCGCCCACTTTTAAGATAAGTCTCCCACATAGAATGACAGTGCCCTCCAGCATACCCACACCCATCTTCCAGATGTTTCTAGATTCTGTCAAGCTGACAACACTATCTTCGCAATGCCCCCTTGGTTTTCACCTTCTGGATAAATCAGCTTAGGTGCTTTGCTTATTCTGCCTGCAGGCTTCTTTGTGGTTTCACAGTACTTAGAACYTACGATGTTTCTGGGACCCTAAAACTCTCGAAGTCATAGTGGGGTTTTTTGTTGGTTTGGTTTTTTGACAGTTTCACTGTGTAGCCCTTGCTATCCGCTGCCTCAAAAGGGCTGGGATCAAAGGCATATGCCATCACCACCCGGCTTTATGTTTTAATCTGAATTCCTGGCTTTCCTTCACGGCACAGCTTTTAGCCGCAGCCTGGAACCTTACAAGTTTATCACCCAGAGGTGTTGTCACAGGAAGTGAATTAGATATAGGACCATCAGCTTCCTCAGTGACAGGTTCCTGAGAGGAAGGACCAGGAGACCAGGAAATAGAGAAAGGAACGTGGAGTAGGTGTCATGGGGTATCCACCAGAGAAGACTGCTCAGACATGGGCTTAAGCCAATAGTCCTTATCAGCTGGCTGACCACGTCACTGGGTGTTTGGGACCCCGGTGTAGCCCTGAGCCTTTCTCATAATGAGCTTTTAAACATAAAAACCATGTTCTGGATTGACATACTTCAGTTAAGAACAGCCAGAAGTGGAACTACAGAATCCTAAAAACGAGGTTAGTACATTGAGACTTTCTCAGAACTCTGGACTTTGATGAATTAGGCCTTTGTTTTAGTGCTGGAAGGTGGTGCTGTCTGCTCACCGATTTTATAGCCTCAATGATACTTCCATCATCATGGAGTCAGTTGTGCTAAGGTCTTGGGGCCCTGCTACAGTTTGGAGGTCTCGTCCAAGCTCTGTCTTAACTAATCTAACCTGTAGGAAGGCTTCTCAGAGGCCCCGTGAAAGGACAGAAGAAGGATTGCTAAGTCTGTGCCCTTACCCAGGGGAAGACTTGAGGAGGTCTGGTCTGAGGCTGGGGCCAGGGCTTTGAAGGATTAAGGATTCCATTTGTGGGAAGCTGACTTTTCCTTCCTAAAGAGAGTCAGTCCCAAGACTGTCCTGTGCTTGGCCTGAGGTACACCTGAGATAACCTGTGTTCCTTTGATGCAACACTGCTCGATTAGCTTCCTGCTGACATCATCCATTGTATGGTTGCTTTCTCCTGAATCTTCCATTTTCCTCCTACATACTGTATTGGCTGGTTTTGTGGATCACCGGAGAGGAAGGAGCCTCGGATGAGTAATTGCCTCCATGAGATCAGCTGTAAAGCATTTTCTCAATTAGTGATCGATGGGGGAGGGCCCAGCTCATGGTGAGTGGTGCCATCCCTGGGCTTGTGGTCCTGCGTTCTGTAAGAAAGCAGGCTGAGCAAGCCATGGGCAGCAAGCCAGTAAGCAGCACCCGTCCATGCCTCTGCATCAGCTCCTGCCTCTAGGTTCCTGCCCTGTTTGAGTTCCTGTCCTGACTTCCTTCAATAATGAGCAGCAATATGGAAGTATAAGCCAAAAATCCCTCTTTCTCCCCATCTTTGCTTTTTGGTCATAGTGGTTCATCACAGCAATAGAAACCCTGATTAAGACAACAGGTATCTCTGTGTAGCCCTGCCTGCCTGGAACTCACTTTGTAGACTAGGCTGACCTTGAATTTACAGAGATCCACCTACCTCTGCCTCCTGAGTGCTGGGATTAAAGGCAAGCACCACCAGGACAGGCAGCTTACTGAGGTTTTAAACATTTGGGTAGTCTATGATGGCACAACATACATCAAACCATATTTTTGGTTATAAACCTGTTTTTTAGTGGTTGCAAATTGCTAGATTGTAGTGCAGTTTGGTTTAGCCATTTAAATTTGGGTTAACTTCATGAAAAGCTTCATTTTGCAAGAGATGGTGTACTGACTGATTTTGTGTGTCAACTTGACACAGGCTGGAGTTATCACAGAGAAAGGAGCTTCAGCTGGGGAAGTGCCTCCATGAGATCCAGTTGTGGGGCATTTTCTGAATTAGTGATCAAGAGGGGAGGGCCCCTTGTGGGTGGTGCCATCATGGGCTGGTATTCTTGGGTTCTATAAGAGAGCAGGTGAGCAAGCCAGGGGGAGCAAGCCAGTAAGGAACATCCCTCCATGGCCTTTGCATCAGCTCCTGTTTCCTGATCTGCTTGAGTTCCAGTCCTGACTTCCCCTGGTGGCGAACAGCAGTGTGGAAGTGTAAGCTGAATAAATCCTTTCCTCCCCAACTTGCTTTTTGGTCATGATGTTTGTGCAGGAATAGAAACCCTGACTAAGACAGATGGCAATACAGAGACAATTGATCAATGTGCAGAGAGTAAGACACTATGAAAATGCGGTCCTAATGGGACATCTCACACACACACACACACACACACACACACACACACACGCGCGCGCGCACACTTTTCAAACATGACAGGGCTGCAGCACACAGGAACTCACAGGCTGACTGACTGACCTTTGAAGATCAAGCCAAGCTTTCAACGTGGTTGAGGAGAAGCTTACATAGTATTGCCGCTAGCTGAGGAGCTATTGGCAATTGATGGCTGATGAGAGAGCGAGCACCAGTTTTATTCAATAATCCCCTCCCAACACACACAAAGAATTCTTCCCAATAGCCCATGCTCCAGTGTGTCTGTGCACGTATGTACTCAAAGCACTAAGTTGTTTTCTATAAGAACACATGAAGTTGGGAGGGAAAAAGCAAAAAAGCAATGGGAAGATTTGGAGCAGGTACGATGGAGGGTGGATTTGATCTAAACATCGTCACATATAAAACTCGAATGTAAAAAATTAAATTTGTAGAGATTTGGAGCATCTGTGTTGGCAGAGCCACCACCTTGCCTCTGGCTAGAGATCTATTTACTCTTTCTTTGAAATGCACCTAGGAAAGTGTGTTGAGTGTAATTCTGAGACGCTACTATGCAGCTGGCCTCAAATTTGTGCTACAGCCAGTTTTGGCGTCCAGTAGGAAATTTACAGTCTAAGTCCAGCATAGGTTACAAACGCTATGATTCTGGGCGTGGAACGTCCACTGTGTGCCTTTGTGGATAGTTTTGGGTTTCCTGACAGAGCAGCTTTGACCTTATGATTGACCAAGAAGAAGGTCATGGTAACCAATTAGCTCTAYGAACTTGAGGAAAACTCTATTGAATCTAGTCGGGAGAAGCTTTCCTTGCGCTCCATGGGAGTGACGTCGAGACAGCTCCTAGCAACTCGCGGAGCATCCAACTGACGCCTTGCCCCCGCTGCGGGGCACGCTGGGAGATGTAGTCCTTCCCGGCACCTCCAGTGGTTCGGCCCGCTAGTGAGCGGGCGGCGGACTACAGTTCCTAGAATCCTCCACGCCACCTTCTATTGGAGGCCGGAGGCGGCGAGGTGGGACGGTCGCCGGCGCAGAGGTGGTAGGCCTGGAGGAACGGAGAGGACCGAGTGGAGTCGGAACCGGGGGATCTGGTTAGGCTGGGTTTCCGTGGCCTTGTTTCAGAAACGGCTCTTAACAGGGCCCTTAGGGACTTAGGGAGAAGAACGGCTGTGTCTGGATTCAGACGGGATGGGCGCGCGGGGGATGGAACATTGAGGGGCACCATGCCTGGCCTGGCACGACACTCCCGGAACCGCTGTGGCTGAGGGGCGGGCTCGCGAATTTTAAAACGCCTTCATGGAGTTGGTTGACTATGCGAAGACGTGACGTTATTCTGGACCACTTTGGCCCTTACAGGCCGCCCCTAGAAAATGTACCTTCCGCCCCAGTCTGGGAAGCTGCGACGGGATGCATAGGAGATAGCAGACATTCTTTGATGTGATATGAGCCAAAACGCGTTTGGACTTGTTGGTCGCTAAAGTTGCCGTTGCACAGGAGAAACACAAGCATTCCCCTGTGTCCACAACCCCAGATACACTTTGCATTCTAATAAGAGGCTAGGCACACCGAGAAGACAGATGAGCGCCGCAGCGGCCTTTCTTCCTAGGCATGTGAAGGTGGGTTTGGGTGGAAGTGAAACAGGCGAGAAGAAGGTAGGAACTGCTGGGAGATTCTGTTCCCAGTGCGAATTGTCTATCATAAGTGAAAGGAGAAGCCAGAACTCACTGTCAGACTTTGTGCTGGCTGCTGCCTATAAGAGCGTTTCCTGGCAAGGGATTTGGGCCAGGATGTGRTTTCTCTTTCCAAATGGCTCTTCACCACTTCCAGGGTAAAGGATGTGGCCTACTTTTAAAATACTCTCCAAGCTGAGGAAAGGCCAGTAAGTGAGTAAGGAATTCTCATATATTCTCTCTCCCTTCCCCTCCCCCAATCTTTTTTTTTTTTTTAATTTATTATTATGTGTAAGTACACTGTAGGCTGTCTTCAGACACCCCAGAAGAGGGCACCAGATGGTTGTGAGCCACCATGTGGTTGCTGGGATTTGAACTCAGGACCTTTAGAAGAGCAGTCAGTGCTCTTAACTGATAAGCCAGCTCCCCCCACCCCAATCTGTTTCTTGAGACAGGAGCTTACCCTAGCTCAAGAATTCACTCTATCATTAAAGCTGGCTCCTAACTCAGCAATCCTGCTTCAGCCTTCCAAGTGCTGGGATTGCAAGTATGAAGCACTATGCCTAACTTTTCTTTTTTAAATTTTAATTTTATGTGTATGGGTGGTTTGTCTGTGTGTGTGTGTGTGTGTGTGTGTGTGTGTGTGTGTCTGTCTGTCTGTCTGTCTGTCTGTCTGTCTGTGCACAACATGCATGAAGTGCTCTGGGCAGTCAAAAAGTACATGGATCCATTCATCTGTCCCCAATGGGAATGACAGGTTGTGAACCCCTGTGGGTACTGGGAATCCAGTCCAGCACCTCTGGAAGAGCAGCAAATGCTCACCCCTGTCTCTCTTTTGGTTTTCGTTTTGTTTGTCAGGGTCTCTCTGTGTAGCCCTGTCTGTCCTGGAACTCACTGTGTAGACCAGGCTGGCCTCAAACCCAGAGATTCACCTGCCTCTGCCTCCTGAGCGCCACCACCTCCAGGCCACTTTTTCTGTTATATACCTCAGGTTGGCCTAGAACTTGTGATCTTTCTTCCTCGGCCTCCCAAGTTGTAGGGTTGATGCTAAGTGTATATTATCATACCCACCTCAGGAATTCTTTTTCAACTTCCCTTAATCATTTGGAGTAGTGGGGCACACATGCACATGGAGGTAAAAGGAAAACTTGCAGGANAATTTATTATTATGTGTAAGTACACTGTAGGCTGTCTTCAGACACCCCAGAAGAGGGCACCAGATGGTTGTGAGCCACCATGTGGTTGCTGGGATTTGAACTCAGGACCTTTAGAAGAGCAGTCAGTGCTCTTAACTGATAAGCCAGCTCCCCCCACCCCAATCTGTTTCTTGAGACAGGAGCTTACCCTAGCTCAAGAATTCACTCTATCATTAAAGCTGGCTCCTAACTCAGCAATCCTGCTTCAGCCTTCCAAGTGCTGGGATTGCAAGTATGAAGCACTATGCCTAACTTTTCTTTTTTAAATTTTAATTTTATGTGTATGGGTGGTTTGTCTGTGTGTGTGTGTGTGTGTGTGTGTGTGTGTGTGTGTCTGTCTGTCTGTCTGTCTGTCTGTCTGTCTGTGCACAACATGCATGAAGTGCTCTGGGCAGTCAAAAAGTACATGGATCCATTCATCTGTCCCCAATGGGAATGACAGGTTGTGAACCCCTGTGGGTACTGGGAATCCAGTCCAGCACCTCTGGAAGAGCAGCAAATGCTCACCCCTGTCTCTCTTTTGGTTTTCGTTTTGTTTGTCAGGGTCTCTCTGTGTAGCCCTGTCTGTCCTGGAACTCACTGTGTAGACCAGGCTGGCCTCAAACCCAGAGATTCACCTGCCTCTGCCTCCTGAGCGCCACCACCTCCAGGCCACTTTTTCTGTTATATACCTCAGGTTGGCCTAGAACTTGTGATCTTTCTTCCTCGGCCTCCCAAGTTGTAGGGTTGATGCTAAGTGTATATTATCATACCCACCTCAGGAATTCTTTTTCAACTTCCCTTAATCATTTGGAGTAGTGGGGCACACATGCACATGGAGGTAAAAGGAAAACTTGCAGGARTCAATTCTCTACCTGCATAATGTGTGTCCTGGGGTGCCCAACTCAGGTAGTCAGGCCTGGTGGCAAAAGCACTTTTCCTCACTGAATGACATTCAATTCAGAAACTCTGGGATTATAGAAATAGGATTGACCAATTCCTGGCTGTCCTGGAACTTGCGCTGTAGACCAGGCTGGCTTCAAACTCAAAGAGATCTGTCTGCCTCTGCTGGGATCCTGAGTGCTGGGATTAAAGGCATATGCCACTGCTGCCCTGCTGCGCCTTTGATCTCTTAAGTGAAGGATCGTTGACAGCCTTGGAGTCAAGCACTGGGAAGTGCTGAATTTTACCTGCTTATTTATTAGTGTATTTATTTATTTTTGAGACTTACATGCCCAGGCTGGCCTTGAATTTGCCATGTAGCTGAGGATGTCCTTGAGTTTGTGGACTTTTTTTAAACCTCTTCCCAAGTACTGGTATTTCAGGATTATGCCATGTCCAGATTTCATTTTTAATTATATGAATGTCTGTGTGCCTGTGGGTGCAGATGCCCATGGATGCCAGAGACTTGGAGCCCCCTGGACCTGGAGTTCCGGGGCTTGCGAGCTGCCCAACACAATGCTGGGCGCCCAGCTCAGGCCCTCTGCACAGCCGATTTGTGCTCTTGGCCCCTAAGCTGTCTCTCCAGCCTCAGCTTTTAAGCAGTTCCTTTAATTTTCTCTATTAGGTAAGATGAACTTGCTGGGCAAGAATACGCATGACTGACAGTGCTGTGAGGAGCTGCAGAAGGCCCTGAAGCCCAGGATGGTAGGCAGAGTCCAGCATGAGACACTTGAAGATAGATGCACCCCACCCCACCCCGGCCTCAACATCTTGGCCGCATAGAGTAGACGTTTTGTGGCAAGGACCGGCAGATGGTCCCATGGTAGGGCAGCATTAGGAAAATCAAGCATTGAGCTGGGTCTTTAGTCCCGGAACGTGGAGGCAGAGGCAGAGGGAGAGGCAGGCGGATCTCTTAAAATTCCAGGCCAACCTGTTTGGACATGGCAAGCTGCAGGCCAGTAGAGACACAGGGAGACCCCCCCCCCGCCCTAAACAAAACAAAATAAAACAAGAACAACTTTAAGCAGTGAGCATAGTTTCTCTTGAGCCTCAATTTTTGTTGTTTCGTAGAGGTCGGGTCTTACTGTTGGCCTGTCTGACCTAGAATTGTTATGTAGAAGACCAGGTTGGCCTGGCATTCATAGAGATTCCCCCTGCCTCTGAATCCTAAGTGCTAGAATTGAAGGTGAGAGCTTCGCTGGCCTATATCTTGAGCCTCCGAGTCCTCTGAATTTCCTGCCAGAAACATTTTTTTCTTTTTTCTTTTTCTTTTTTTCATTAATTTATTTATTAACTTTATATCTCAAGCCCAGGCACCCCTCCTGGTACCCTCCCTCACAGAGCCCCTCCTCCTTGTGCTCTGAGAAGGGAGAGGTCCCCGTGGGTATCACTCCATCCTGTATCAAGCCACTGCAGACTAGACCAGTCATCTCCCACCGAGGCCAGACAAGGCAGCTCAGTTAGGGGAACAGGATCCACAGGCAGGCAACAGATTTAGGGACATCCTCCCGCCCCCCCCCCACGTTGGGGGACACTGGTGGTGTTTTTAGATACCCTTCAGACACACAGAACAGAAGAAAACGTGGTTATTGCATGTGTCTGGGAGGCTTTTATGTGTGGTGTCTGTAACGCAGAGGAGAGGTGTCTGGCTTTGCTGACTAGTAAGGACTRTTTCTGGGCTCTGAGTAAATTCATTCTYAGAAGCTGCAGAAAAACAGAACTGACTTCATCTGTTAATGTTCCATCCTCTGGGGGCCTAGAGAAAGGCAAAGCTTATTTCTTGCCCAGTTCTAACACATGCTCACAGTTGGATTTTGTTGATGTTATTTCCCTCCCGCCCCCCATTTAGGCACTGAAAACCAAGAAAGGACTGAAAGGTAAGTGGACACGTGGATTATTACCCCTAATCCGAGTACTTGTCCTCCTCTGCCGCCTCCGCCTCCTCCTCTTCTTCCTCCTCTTCCTCTTCCTTCTCCTTCCTTCTCCTTTGCCTTGTTTTTCCTTTTCTTTGTTCTCCTTCTTCCTTCTTTTTTTCTTCCTTTGTCCTAGAATTCACTCTGCAAAGCAGACCAGCCTCAAACTCAGAGATCTGCCTGCCTCTGCCCAAGTGCTGCCTGAAAGGCGTGCGTCCTCTCCACTGGTCAAGTGCTGCCTGAAAGGCCTGTGTCCTCTCCACTGGCTCAGATCCTTTTTTTTTTTTTTATAAACAAAACCAAACAAGCTGGGGAGTAGGCTCAGCAGATAAAGGTGTCTGATGCCTGATAGCCTGAACCTCCGGGATCTAAGCCTGGACGGAGAGAGCTGACTCCTGCAGATTGTCCTCTGACCTCCACAGGAATGCCATGACACAGATTTCTGCTCCAATTTTAAAAAACAAGAAGAAAAGCTGGGTGTGTTGGTGGACTACTTGAGTCCCAGCACTCAGGCAGAGGGAGGCTGGTCTCTCTGAGTCAGCGAGTCTGCTCTACACAGTTCAGGACAGCTGGGGCTGCGTAGAGAGAGAGACCCTGGGTCATAAAACAACAAAAAACTGGAGGACCAAGAAGGCTGAGTCTGATGAAGCAAGACTTGGCTGATACACTCCTCCTAGAGCAGGGGTGGAGAGAGCAGCCCATCCCGGAGAAAGCCCCAGGGCTCACTGTGCTGCCCGACATCTAA
>BDUI01060520.1:7500-10537 GCA_002335545.1 Apodemus speciosus | reverse complement strand
AAGGGAAATGAAATGTAAATAAAGAATATATCCAATAAAAAAATCAAAAAAGCTACATTTCCTTCTTTTTTCTTTCTTTCTTTCTTTCTTTCTCCTTTTTCACTACAATGAAGGAATGGATTAAATACTTAAAGAAAAGTTCATTGTTTCATATTAACCTTAAACTTAATATGCAACCCTTTATAGATGTAACCTGTGAACACTCAGAATTTGGAGGTTTCCTTTAAAAGGTGCCCATGTGCACTAAGAATATTGCATAGAAAATGAATTTCTATACTGTAACGATCCCAGCATTTTGAGTGTAACTTCTGACTTCTATAGTCAAACGTCACCAAATTTCTCCTCAATGGAATGTATCTAGCTGGGGGCCATCCCGGAAACTTGAAGACCTTGGAGTTTGCTGTGGGTTTAACTTCTTTTATTCTTTAAAAAAAAAAACTTTCATAGCATAACTTGGAAGCAACGAATATTTAAGCACAGTCCTCAGAGGAAAATAATTCATGTCTCAAATATTCAGCATTGTGTTCTTAGGAGTGGAAGAGGAAAGATCGTTTTAAAAGTTTTCTTCTAAACATTGTTTTAAAAGTTTTCCTAAGACTTTATAACAGAAAAAAAGTTAAAGAATGCTGAAATGTCAATATAAGATTTCAAGAACCAATAATGTTTTAAAATACTAGTCTTGCAAAGTAGTTAATGTTTCTATTTAGGGATAATTGGAATTGACTCCCTGGACAACTCACTGAAATTCATATCATGTATTCAATTACAGAGAACGTCCCCCCAATGCAGAAGATCAATTATATGTGACTGCTTGGTTGATTAAAGTTTGCACGCTCCTTCTACCCAGGTGAGTTTCTTCCTTCTTGTGCGTATGTTTGTTATAGGCTGGATTTACCCAGGCATCACAAAAATTTACATTTGTCAGGAATCTGAACATTATCAGAAATCGCGAAATGCTAAACGCTGCCCCACGGAGCCATTCAGGAATTTATACATCACCTATTCCACGCTCAGCTGGCTGCTGGGTAATGTGAAACTAAAGAGGGAAGGGAAATGTGTATGTGTGCCAGTGCCAGCCCTCGAGAGACAGGTCTGAGTTAGCACAAAGCTTTCAGTCAGAACCTTCCAGATTCCAGACTAGGCTTCAGTGGTGGGCAAGTCACTGGTTCTCTGAGTTTCCACATTCTCAACTCTGAAGTGAGGTCCCAACTAGACTGGGCTGAGGGAAGCTATGGGGTACGCCCAAGTGATGTCTTTAATAAAATAGATGGTGAACAAAATACAATGACTGCTATATGGTACAAAGTCCTGAGAAAGAAAAATGAACTTAGAATTATTTTTAAAAATCCATAAACTTGGCCAAGCCATAGTGGCGCACACCTTTAATCCCAGCGCTTGGAAGACAGAGGCAGGCGAATCTCTAATGTTGAGGACATCCTGGTCTACAGAGTAAGTTCCAAGACAGCCAGAGCTACACAGAGAAGCCCTGTCTCAGGGGGAAAAAGGGTGGAGAATGAGTAAACTGGAAAGAGTCATCATCGAAGTCCCCAGTGGGAAAGGCCAGACCAAGATGGTGGTGACAAAGAGCACCACACCTGAGGAAGGACAGTGACTGTGAGAATGTTGGATCTTGGAGCAGAGTGTGTAGAGGAGAAGACAGCCCAAGACAGGGAGAATCCATTTGTCTGGTACTCCTGATGCTAGAGAAGGACTGATTACTCTGTGGTTGAAGGATAATCTTCTCAACTCCATCAAGATGATGAAGTTTGGATTTTCCCCTACAAGCAGATTTGTTCTTATGAGAATCTTAAGGTACAGTGGGGAGGGCAAGAGAGAAATGTGGGAGAGTAAAGACATTCCATTGTCCTCCTGACTTCTTCCAGTTCTGGGGATTGAACCCAAGGCCTTGAGCACGTGGGACTTGCTTTACCTCTAAGCTACACCCTCTGCCCAGCCTATGATTCTTTAGCATGGAAGCCTACATACACATTTTCAAAGGCAGAGCTCAGATCTCTGACACAATATAGAAATTGCAGCAGATCATTCTGTTCTGCTTTGTATGATCTCCACTCCTGCTTGAATATAGGACACATCAATAGACCTGTGCTTGGCTGAAACAGGGGCATCTTCAAAACCAGATACAGAAGCTAATGCAGAACTCCACTGTAGCCACTGCCCACCGCATCCACTCAGGAGGGACCTAGGCAGGTATGAATCACTAGTAAGAAGGCTGTCACCTCACTCAGGCAAAGTCGCCACATTTCTGGGAGATCTTAGCAGAGACTTGGCATGTAGGTTTGAGATGCTGTGTGAACTGTTGAACTGCAGACTTGGTCGGGGCCACTGCCAGCTCTGCTCCACTAAGGGAGAAAGAATCTTTCTCCTAGTGCCTCCCACTAACAGGCTCACTGAGGGAGAGCTCTGGAGACAGAAGCTAGGCATGTCTCACTCAACTTGGCATCAGGCTATCAGTGCATGGGGATACCACGAATGGGCAGTTTACCGCTAGCAGCCACGGGAGCTGTGATGTTTCAGACTGTCCAAGGCTGATGTGGACAACAGGAAGCCCCCAACCACAGACTCCGGCAAATATGGTGGGGGTGCGTGCTGCAAGGAACTGAGAAGTTCAAGGTCTATTTTCATCTCAGGGATGTTTTTGCCACGATGCCCTCTCATTCTAGACCAGTTGCTAGGATACAGTAAGAAGACGAATGCCTGCCACCCTGGTTACTTTAGTGCACAAATCGTTTTTCCTGGAAGTTTTGCAAAGGATGCATGCATTTTGTTTGTTTGTTGTTTTGTCTTCAAGGTCAAAAGTGAACTTGCGGATTTAGTTTTCAAATTATGAAGCACTAATATAATGATATCAGTTTTCTTACCACACTGATGTTGAAAATCATACGTCCATGAATACAGAAACATAACCAAGGGGAGTTTTATAGGCAAGAGATAGAAAATCGAGTTGGAAGAGCATGAGGGAGAAGAAAGAAAGGGAAGGCGATATCAGGGGAAAGCAATAGGGAAAAAAAAAAGAGAG
>BDUI01060520.1:0-2500 GCA_002335545.1 Apodemus speciosus | reverse complement strand
GAATCTGAAGCCAGGAGTTCAATGTAAAGTGTAAGTTAATTGCAGAGAATGGGTACACAATGAAACTGAATAAAGAACAATGTGTGTCCTAGTCTCTGACAGGCAGTAAATTGCCAGTCCAAAATCACATTCTCAGTTTCTGTTTTAATTTCTTTTTGAGCTCTAAGCTTCCTGAAAAAAAAAATGAGTTTCTCAGTAGGGGCCAGACTGACTGATTTATTTGCTTCACAAAGATTTCAAGGACTTGAAAAAGAAATGTGATTTTAATTTACAGCTTTTAAAACTCACTCCACTTCAAGTGGTTTACACATTAAAGTTGTAGCTATATGTCAACATGGCTTCTTGGAAAGTTTAGAATTCAATCTTTAAAGCTTGGAGCAGTGGCGATGGCTATGGTGGTAGCTATGTTCTTTTGTTGGTTATGGAAGAAGTTGAGCAACCAGTCTGGCTAGTTTTTCTCCTGACTGATTTGACAKCTGATCTAGATATTATTGTTAAAACAACCTGCAAGGTGCTTTGGCTGCCAGCTCCCCAGAAGTTAAACATTAAGGGCAAAGTTCATAACTACATAAACCACCTTCATACTTCAAGCTGGACTCACCATCAAGATTGTAGCAGCTCTTAAAACAGGCTTATTAGAGTTAAATCCTACAAGGATACAATTTCTATGCCATAGCTGACACAACTCAGTGATTAACACATCCCTGTTGGGGGGATTCCTCCCCTTGAGAGGAGGTCACAAGATGGGAAGCGGGGTGTGTAAGGTAGGCTCAGAACTTAGCTAAGCATGGAGTACAATTTCTCTACTTAAGGCAACCACGTTCAGATGTTACCCTCAAGGATTCCTGCTACCGTGAGTCACCACTGRCACAGTTGTTTAGGAGTAAGCAAATGTCCCCTTAACTTCCCCCACTTCTCAAGTCTTACCCTTTCTTAACTGTACTACAATTTTTAAAAAGATAAGGGATGTTGAGTCCAAAAGTCAAAATTCCCACTGTTTCTGTCTTCTGCTGGCCCTTCATCCCTTCTCCCTCTGAATACAACAACAACAACAACAGCAACAAAAATCCTTTTATTCTAAATTAGTAATTATCCATAAACCTCACATCCTGGGCTTTTCCTTCCATGGTCTAGTTTCATGCCTTCTAATCCCACGTGTTCCACCTTAAGATTGCCATTGTCAATGTTGGTATCTAAGGATGGATGAAGCTGCATGTAAGGGTAAGTCACCTCACTGAACGTGTTCATAGAAAATTAAAGGGCTTATCTGTAATATTATGGAGAAGGGAGTTGAGTTAGGGCATCTTGGGTCTCCTCAGATCTTAAGAGTCTGTCTCACTGTGGAACATCAGTCTCCCTGAGCAGCATCAGCATAGTGGGAGCTATACTGTTATATTAATAGCAATAAACACCTTCCTGGTTATTTCTAAACATCTCTACGAAAGTCTCACTACATGTGTTTGTGAGTCCTAACATCTGGGCTCTTCTTTCTCTCCTGCGTCACTGCTTATAATGCTGACTCTTTTTGAAAGTTTKGATACACTAAACTCCTTGTCAGCACATGGCATGACTTCCAGAACACACTGCTCAGTTGCCCCTATCAAGTATATTAACCTTGCTGGTGAGTACTATCAAATCTACCAGGTGCWGCCTGGGATGCATAGAAGCACTCAGGTACCAGARCAGGTCTGAATTCATTGGGTTCCTCAGCGTGAAAGATATAGGATGCAGAGAGACGAAGAATGCCACTCTCCCTGTTGGTGATGATACTACTATATGGTCCAAGGTGGAGGGAGTGGGGTAAGGCTGAATCATTGGTTCTTGTAGTAGCAGTGTTCATCCAATCCTCTCCACGACCTTGTGATGGGCAGAGTACACTTCCTGCCCTTTTACATTTCCTTTGACCATATGACTTGCTTTGGCTAATGAGATGTTAGGAGATAAGWCATAAGTAGATGCCTTTTGGCCTTTTTCTTTGCTCTGCCATCACTGTGAGAACTTCTCTGGGTAGCCTGAATCCCAACATATAAAACCAAGTAAAAGTAAAAATTTAACCAGATATCGACAGATCCAAAAGCTACATCAGAGCCACTGCTGTTCACCCACAGAACATGGACATGACAGTAAGAGCTTGGGGATGACTTGTTTTGCAAGATTATTGAAAAGCATTAAAGTGACTCTGCTTCAAAACTGCAGTTTCCAAACCCTTGATACCAAAAAGGATTCTAATGTTTTCTTTGCCTTTGCAGCATCTGCAAACTCACAAACATACAAGGATTCAAAGACTAAGCTGCTTACAAATCTGAATGCTAAGAATAGCATTAGAYGTAGAGTTCATTATCTGCTTTGATGCCTGGGAATTGACTGTGCTAAGCTTTTTAATAGCAGTCTCCAAACTGGGTTCTCCAGATCTGTGGAGAATCGGTTGAGGAACCCAGAAGAAATTCACAAGAGGACTGAGGAAGGGCGATGGTTTCAGAAAGGACTTACCTCAGGTTGG
>BDUI01060304.1:0-10280 GCA_002335545.1 Apodemus speciosus | reverse complement strand
CTGACTCCCTAGAAGTTCCTCAGGAGGGATGTACAACCTCTGCACTTTGTCTTTCTCTAAAACATAACTTTGAATAATTTTCTAGTGTTGAGCTATGTACCACATTGCATTATGAGATTTAGTTTGCTTCTGGGGCTGTTCCATCATCTCCCAACTCTAGGCACCTATAGTAAAATGTCTCATGACCTCATATTTAACAAATCCATTTGAAGTATTCTGTAGGCAGCTGTCTGCAGGCTTTAACGAATACTTGATCCATAATTAGCACTTTTAGGATTACCATACAGTACCTTTTGTTAGCAGACTATTTGCTATAATGCCTGGCCATACATAAAGTCCACAGGCAAAGGGAATGAGTGTGGGCTCCTGAGTGGGTAGTTTCCACTAGTTGAGCCATATGCCAGCTAAATAGAGGTTTAACAGACTCGAGGGATGCAGAATGCATTCCATGAGGGCTTTCACTGCTAGGGGAGAGGGGCTAGTTTCTGATGTTACTCTTATAATCCAGCTGAAAAGTGTATCCTGAATTTTTTGAGTAATACATTGTGGATGGCCAAGACAATAGTTGAAGTCCATTTGTCAAGCTCCATGATAAATTATGTCCTTCTGTGGAACTATGCTAAAGAACTTAGATGGGAAAATTGGGATTTCTACTTGGTGACTTGATGATCAGAGGTCATGATGGAATCAAGTCATCAGAGTTGTGGTTTACATATCCAAGACTAGGACAGAGAGATAGATGTCTAAATCTAATTAGGTAGTCCAGAAAACTACTCAGAAGATCTTAAATAAGACATTCCATTATTTAATATTTTGTTCACGGTAGCTTCATCTTGGAGCAGTAATGTGTTTTGAGAGTTTATCTTTAACAGAAATCTCACCAAAACTTTTACTTGCATTGAAAGCTAGTATCATATATTGACTGAGATTGTGACATCCAAACCAGACTACCCTGGTTAAATTTCTTTATATTCACTACTGTGGACACTAGAGCAATTCTTTACCTTATCTTAGTCGCACCTATGATGTAAGGTCAGACTGAAAGGAATGAGCATCTGCTTTGTGGTCAGGGAAATGGTGGTTAGGCTCAGACACAAATGGTTTTACTTCTATTCATTATGCTTATACACATGTAGTCTCTAAGGAGGTCAGGGTGGGTTATGATCAAGCAATTGGGTCACTTTCTATGCTTTTCTTTTTCTTTTCTTTATGTTTTCTTTTTTCTTTCTTTTTTATTAGATATATCCTTTATTTACATTTCGAATGATTTCCCCTTTTGTGGTCCCCCCTACTAAATCCCATAAGCCATCTCCCCTTTCCCTGTTCCCCAATCAACCCTCTCTTGATTCCCTGTTTCAGCATTCCCTCACACTGTGGCATCGAGCCTTTCCAGGACCAAGGGCCTCTCCTCCCTTTGATGTCCAACAAGGCCATCCTCTTCTGCCTATGGGTCTGCAGCCATGGGGAACTCCATGTGTATTCTTTGGTTGATGGTTCTGTCCTTGGGAGCTCTGGAAGTACTGGGTGGCTCATATTGTCATATGCATCTATCTATCATCTATCTATCTATCTATCTATCTATCTATCTATCTATCTATCTATCTATCTATCATCTATCTATCTCTATGTATCTATCATGTATGTATGTATGTATCTATTGCTGATTTTTTAAGTTTAGTTTTCATTTATTTATTATTTTATTTATTTATACATTTTAAACTGCATAATAGGTATAAACAATTTTATTCATCATTTCACCGGGTTTACCCAATTGTTCCTCCTTGACAGGAGGATTTGGGTGTGTTTTTTCTGGATATTTGGTAGAGATCCTTTTTCCAACTACAGGTTCATGCTGGTGGCCTATTACCTCTTGTTCTTTCTTTCTCAAGTGAGGACAGGGATCCTTACTTGGCAGGAGAAAGGTTTTGCTTTCTTCCTTTGTGGATGAGTACTGAAGGCTGGAGGTTCCCAGAGCAAAGTGAAAGCTGCCTGAAAGATGGGGCTGTTGCTGTTGAGTAGAGAAGAAGAAAGACCAGAGTTTTTATTCTCTGCCTCCTGCTTGCTACTCTATTCAACTCCTAGATTCAATTCTTAGTCTGGCAACTGCCGGGTGCTCCACGAAGGACTTTAAAGTCCATTGAACTACTCTGAACTTGTTTTTCATTTTTAATTTTAAAKGGAATTTTKTTTCTGTTTTCTGTTTATTTGAATGCTTCTTTGTGGTAAGATTTTTGCAATATTCTTGGGCTAGTTGATAAACAAATTCTATATTTTCACAGAGAGAGTCCATAACACTTACWTGCACTACCCTCACATATCAACAKGTGCCTACTTGGGTCTTTACTCTGAAGTTTGTGATGTTTCCATTGTGCTTAGCACCAAGGTCAACAATATATATCACACTATA
Organism: Apodemus speciosus; assembly: GCA_002335545.1. Classification (NCBI taxonomy): domain Eukaryota; kingdom Metazoa; phylum Chordata; class Mammalia; order Rodentia; family Muridae; genus Apodemus; species Apodemus speciosus. Next base: position 7,873 of record BDUI01060304.1, on the reverse strand, counting down.
ACCGTGGTTCCTAARCCAATGTGCAGGTAGGGTTGACTCGAGTGAGCCAGGCACAGAGGGTTCTTTCCTGAGTGGTATTTACTACTCATCACCTTGACAACATGGCGGTCCAAACAATACCTGAATCAGAATGATACCAATAGACATGGCATTATTTGCTTTCAACAAATACAATATAAGTGTTTTATAAATGTTTTTGTTTTGAGTTCTTTGTCTTCCTACCTGTGATGTAACATTCTTAATTCACTATGTTAGGAGAAATTTCCTGAATCCAGCCATCTCAGGAACAAGTACCATGCTGACAGGGTCAAAACCAAGTTCATGTTCCCAGGCCTTGGAACCCAACTCCTATCCTGATTCTTCAGATATTTCATGTTTGTTTGTTTGTTACTCAGTAAAGGATGTAAAGAGGGAAGCTCACATTATCCTGTTCCTACACAAGGGCACACAAGTCATGAATGTGTTGCCTGTCTTAACTTAATTGACTACATGAAGTTTGCCCACTCCTTTGTTCCCTTACAATTCTAAATTGCATGTCAGAGTCCAGGAAGGGACCTGGCTTCAAAAGCTGTCTCAGGAACCCTGAAACCAGGTGACCCGGAGGAGGCCCAGTCACCAAGTTAACTTCCTYGYTTCACTCCTTGTGTTAAAATATGATTGGTCAATGTGACAACCCACTTCATTCCTTCTGGATTTATGTTCTCATCCTATAAAAATACTGTACAATCTCTCTTCGGGGATGCAGTTCAGATCCTGAACMGGCCATCCCCCTGCATGCACAGAAAGTAAAGCTTTCACTTTAAGCTCCCGTCTCTGAAGTGAGTTTTCTTGGCTTCCACCTTGAACCTAATGCCCGAGGCCAAGCTGAGTAGAGGGGAGCTGTGCAGTTCACACACATGGATAACTGTGCAGTGCCTGTTCACATGTTTCCATCTACCTGTGTTAAAGAGAACGGAGGGCCTCGTCCATCCTGTTAACACATGGGAACACTGAACTTCAGAATCTTTAGGCAAAATGAAATGTTTGAGCCAAGTTGAATGGGGTTACCTATCYCATCACTTGATTTGCATGTGAGTTTCTGGAAATCTAGGCCCAGGAATCCATTAAAGGAAATGTATCTTCCGTCCTGAACCATGCTATGGGAGCATTGTAAAGAACTTGCATTCAACATCAGGCTATCAAGAAAAGAGGTRCAAAGCCTCCACTTTAAACTTGGATTGCAGTTTTAAAGATTAGTAAAAGCAAACTGATGTTCCCTACTGGAAACCAGCTCATATACAASGAACACACTCATGGCACCACTGGACCTTGATTTGAATGCAGTTTGTAGAATGAGGGACGTGATTTCTTGTTCCCTGGAATATTTCCTAGTCTCAGCACTGAGGCTAACAGCTGGCCCATTTAGAATGATGCTAAGCCTTTATAGAGTCAAACTCTTCTMTTCATAAAATAGGAAAAGATTGCTTACAACAAAGTGTTTTGTGAGAATGAAAATAGGTTAATGTGTGTGTGAGAGAGAKAAATTGCTTTGTCAGGTCTAAATTTTAATGATTCTTCTTTTTATACTTGAGATAAGTGTCCCACGCTACCAAAAATGTCTCCGGCACACACCATAGGTCATTACAAGCAGAAAGATGTATTATAACAAAAGTGTTTTAGGTTTCAAAAGTTTTGTTTTCTAATTATGAAAATATGTGTARTAAATGTCCTTAAGTCTTATCTCAAATAAATACTGCTGGCATCTGATTTTTGAAAAGTGGCCTTGAAGCTTCCTCTTCTATTTTCTCTAAGCCCAGAGCACAGGTGAGCTATGCCCAGGGAAACAGTTACAACACAAGGAGGAGATGGCCAGCAGAAAGGAGGGAACCTGGGTAAACAAAGTGATATCAGTGTAGGCAGCAATCCTCTAGCCCCTCAGCAGGCCCCTCTAGGTCCCAGCTGGTGAAACAAGCACTGTGTCTCCCCCTGCCCTGCTAGATGTCTAACAGCACATACCAAACTCTTGAGATATTTTACTTTCTCAGCCCATCCTGTCTGTTCTGAGAAAAAGAGACTTGTGAAAATCCTTCAGAAAGGAGGATCTTCTCAATGAGTCGATGCTGGTGATGAGAAACATCTTGACTGCAAGATGCCTAAAGGGTCAAGTTTAGGGAAGTGTGCATTTGCATCTTTACTTCAGTTATGCAGGATTAGCTCAAGGCTTGACCTTTCTGTCCACACACAGTACCTTCTCCAACTCTCAGAACTTCATTCCCTTCACTTGTGAAATGGAGATGACAGTTTCCACTGCAGGGTATACTACAAATATTCAATAAGATAATTCACCCATTGAAGGACTTGTGTGCTGCTGGTGTCTGCCACACATGCCTGCCCTCCACCCACGATGCATTGCTGATGGTCTCTGGGTTCAGATAGACCTGGAACTTTCCATCATAGGGTAACCTCATGCTTACCACACACCTTTCAACAATTAGGAATCAATTTCAATATCATCTTTTAAATCCAACCCATTGCACTGTCTTGTGATTATGTTCTATTATTAAATTAATGGTATTGAACTTTAGGTTTTGCTGCATGGCTGCCTTTATTTKGTGTTTGCTCTTCCCACACAGAGTGATTACTGAGTGCTAGTGTGAAGTCACTGTATTTAATTTATAGCCACATGGGAACAAGCCTTTACTATAATTTAAAAAAGATATATCTGTAAATAAGAATATTTTCACAGGATCCTATTTAGGAGTTCACATTTGCTATTCATTAATTTAAATTTACAATTTAACATAAAATAAAAGCCTGTTTGATTGAGGGTATGTCTCATCCTTCCTTTTCTTGGCTGGACTACAGGACATTCATATTTACTGAAGTCCTTACACTTGCCTGGCAGTCTGTAGAGTCAGTGATGCCAGTGTAGAATGCAGTCTTATATTCTCTGACATTAACTCCTTGTTAGTTGGAGACTAGAGATGTGGAGAGTGGAGTATCAAGAAGAAATCAACATTTGCCTTATCAAATGTAATAGAAAATGCTAATGTGATTCACTGACAATGGGAAATTGAATTATAGCTTTATCTATTTAAGTCAACTTGAAAATCACCCTTGCAACTTTTGTTTCTAACAGACACATCTCGTAGAGTGCAAACATGGGCAGGATAGTTGACTTATAAAGCTCAGTAATAACATTATGCATACACTTCTAAAACATTTTGTGTTAAGTGAGGAAAATGTATGCATTATTATATTTATACTATAAAGACAGGGAACTGGTTATTTATATCCAGCTGAAAACAATTAGGTGTAGATAAGGGGAAGTCTAAGCCAGATGATTTTTGTATATGTACCTGAAACACTGAGGGGCTTTGACATTGGCAAAATGAACCCTCACACTGAAGGCTTTCCTCTTTAGTATATCACTCAGAAACTCAGCATGAATTTCATTTGTCAATTACATGGTGTGGCAAGAATGTGATTTATTCTATAATGAAATGAGTATAATGCAGGAAGTAGTGAAGGGTTTATTCAAATGTGTTAAATGCCACATGTGAACACCTTCTGAGTGACTGAGAATCAACACACTTAATAACAACTCTCACTCACTGGCTGTCAGTCTACTCACAGCACGTCTTATACAATGGCCACATCAAAGGGCTCAGTGTTGAGTACACACTGTGCTTGCATGTCAGGTTTATTCCCCTCTGAACCAACTGCCAGGAATGAGACTCTTTGGCCTTATGCTTTCCATATTTCACTGGATAGCCATTTAGCTATATTGTGCACAGTGCTGAGGGCACAGTACAATGGGGAAATGCACAGTGCTGGGGGCACAGTACAAAGGGGAAGTGCACAGTGCTGGGGGCACAGCACAATGGGGAAGTGCACAGTGCTGGGGGCACAGTACAAGGGAAATGCACAGTGCTGGGGGCACAGTACAACACAGAAATACCCAAAGTGGATTATTTAGCCAAAGGAACTTTATAATAGCCAGAAACTGGAAAGAACCCAGGTGTCCCTCAACGGAAGAATGGATACAAAAAATGTGGTATATATACACAATGGAGTACTATTCAGCCATTAGAAACAATGAATTCACGAAATTCTTAGAGAAATGGATGGAGCTGGAGAGCATCATACTGAGTGAAGTAACCCAGTCTCAAAAGAACACCCAAGGCATGCACTCACTGATAAGTGGATATTAGCCTAGAATCTTGGAACACCAAAGACACAATCCACCTACCAAATGCTGTCCGACAAGAAGGAAAGAGTGGACCCAGGTTCTGGAAAGGCCCAATGCAGCAGTGTAGGGGATTGCAGCAAAACAGGGAAGTGGGAAGGGGTGAATAGGGGAACAGGGGAAGGGAAAAAGACATATGGGACATTGTGGGGCAGGGAAACCAGGAAAAGGGAAATGAAATGAAAAAAAATTGACTCTTTAAAAAAAAAAAAGAAGCCTTGCAATAGCAAAGGTCTAGAATGCCATGACAAGTGGACTCCACTTGAAGAAAACAAGCTGAGGGGACCCTAAAGGACATAGAGCAAAAGTTCACACCAGTAAGGGACTCTGTCTCTCAAGGGAAACCATCTTAGAAGTTAACTCCGATGGGTGCAGGTCCCAGAGAGTATGTGGTAAATATCACTGCACAAATTGTGTGAAGGGGCTGGAAATCAAGCCAACACCAAAGTAAGTTTCTGTTGAAATTCCTACCTGCTAGGTTTTTGTTCTGTATTAATGATTTTTGGAACAGGGGTTCATACAGCCCAGCATGGCCTCTAAATGTGGGGTAGCCAAGGATGACTTTGAACTTTAGATCTTCTTCCCCTCCTCTYCCAAGTGCTGAGATTATACTTGATTACACATCAAGTGTAGTATATACTGTGTCTGGGATCCTTCAGCCAAGGATTCTGCCAACCGGCCCCTGGCYCTAGCCCCTGTGCCTTACTTTTCTCCTTGTCTCCTGATTCTATGTTCCACTTTAATGTGCCTTCTACCAATGCAGAAAGCCTGATAATATGAGGCTGCTCCTAGCCTCACTCCACAGCTTTCTTCTCTGTGTTACTTTTCAAGGCAGTTGGTCAAGCTTAACAGATACTCACTGAGACATTTATTCAGAGTGTTTAATTTGCAGGTTATTTTGACAATAGTTGTTCATTTTAGCATGAAAATGAACTTCTCTTTTAGAACTCTACCTTGCTTTGTTTATTTTCAATAAGTTTTTAATTCCACAAAAGATTTGGATATACTCACTGCATAGGAAGGGGTTGGGGGCTCCTTTGGGGGTTCTCATGACATAATCCTCCCCCAAATGCCCTTCATATCAGCACTACCACATTAGAATTACATCTGAAGTGCAAGGACATGTCCAGAACAAAGCAAAGTCTTCCTGGCTTTACTTGTTTTTTTTTTTTTTTTTGAGAAATTATACTGGAATTCTGACTCTACAATGACAGAAAACTCTTTGTTCTCGTCACTACAAATTTGATGTAATTCTTTTGAATGTGTCTCTTATCAGGTTAAATTATTTTTCTGTTTACATTTCACTAGTTTATTGTGCATGGAACTTCACCAATATTTCCACTGAATCTGTTAAAATCTCCAATGCATTGTCTTTTGATCTATAACATATGTCAATGTTTAACTCCTATGATAATGTCAACCTGATCATGATTTTCCTACCTTGTTGGTATCAACATGCTGGCTGATATCTAGTTAACAATCTGTTTCTCGTTTTCAAATAGAAGGATCTGCAGGGTGAATATCTCCTGTTCTCTTTGTGTGATTCAGTCCTGAAGAGCTGATGCGTATTTTAACCATTCATTTCTCCTTACTGTCTCACGTGGTTCTTACTCTCTTGTGCACATCTGAATTTCATATTGTCATTTAGGAAAGAGCCTCATCCTGACTTGGGATCTGTACAGATCTCTCATTATGGTTTTGTTTTTTGTTTTGCTTTGTTTTTTATTTTTTAATAAAATGAGGTCTTTAGAAATTTATCCACTTCAACTTTGACGTGTATTCTCCAGATGTCCTTAGGTGGCCTTAGACCTTCAGGAGCCCAGCTCCATTGGAATTCTTTACCTTCTCAGGCTTCCTTCTGTGGGTTGATAGCTTCTTTGTCTTTTGATAATTTCCTTAGAAGTTTGTCACTTTTGTCTGCCCTTAATATAGTTCTTAGCTTATCCTGTTCTATTATACATATCCACTTTTATCTAACTTTTTATCTAAGATAAGCAATAATCTTCCTGTTTACTATGTCAAGGGCTTTAAAATGATCAGATCACTTCTCACCTCCCATTTCTCATGCTCTGAGCTTATACTGGTTCTATTCTGGTTCATGCTGCAGATTGGACATAAAAAGGAAAAAAAAGATGAAGTTGAGAAGGAACTCCACTGAGTGGAGCCTGGGAGGAATCAGGGGGAAGAATGCTAATGTAGTAATGATGTAGACAATTCTCAAAATGATAATACAAATACAGTCGTTATATGTATGTATATGTGTATATGTATAATGTATGTATATATGTCTTAGGGTTTTACTGCTGTGAGCAGACACCACGACCAAGGTAACTCTTACAAGGACAACATTTAATTGGGGTTGACTTACAGGTTCAGAGGTTCAGTCCATTATCATCAAGGCAGGAGCATGGCAGCAATCTGGTGGACATGGTGCAGGAGGAGTTGAAGGTTCTATATCTTCATTTGAAGGCTGCTAGCAGAATACTAGCTTCCAGGCAGCTAGGATAAGGGTCTTATTTCCCACATCCACTGTGACAGACCTACTCCAACAAGGCCACATCTACTCCAACAGGGCCAGTCCCTGAGCTGAGCATATACAAACCATCACAAAATAATATTTTAATTACTCATACACTTTCTAATGGCATCTTTTCATTCAAAGTTAGTTGTAGAAGTGTCACAGTACAGCAACACAAATGACCCTACTGTCTGTGGATACATAACAGAAGCTTGTACTTCATCCCTCTGAAGCTGTCCACAGGTTCTGGTAACTCTTTGAGAGTTTTCCCCATGCTGCACCACACCTCTCATTGCAGTTTATGTCAGCTCTGCATCAATTCACATATCATTATATGATTACCAACTTTGTTCAAGATGGGGCTAGTTATTCAGGCACCCGYATTTGATCACTCCCATCTGGAGCAATGCACACCATTCAATTTCCTTCAGCAGTGATTCCACTAACTTGAGGGAGGTAGGATAATTCCCCCAGCATTTCTTCTCTTCCTGAACCAGGAAAATAAAATACTAGTGTCCAATACAAATGTTCCTGTCAGACAGCCTTGGGTATCTGCTTCTCCTCAACTTCTCACATGAATTTTCCAAGTCATCTCCTGGGACAATGATGGCACCACTGTTTTATTTCTGACATCAACTATTGATGAGAACTATCCATTAGTTAGAGGACTGTTACTTTCCAGATCATCAGTCTTTGTTTTATTTGGCTTACTGTGGCTACTGTTGTAATAGCTACACATATTATTGTCCTTTGCATTGACTTATACTGAAATGGCTTTCTTTTTTTTCACACACAAAATAGATGCAATTTTATATACATGCTTGATCCATATATTAAATATAATTGAAACTTTATACATAGGTTCATGGTTCCATGTTATACAAATGTATAAAATCATAATTGTAATAATAAAATAATATTTTTTTATTTATTTATTTTTATTTACATTTCACTTCCCTTTTTCTGGATTCCCTGCCCCCCAGATGTCCCATATGTCTTTTTCCCTCCCCTGGTTCCCCCATTCACCCCTCCCCACTTCCCTGTTCTAGTATTACCCTGCACTGCTGCATTGGGCCTTTCCAGAACCTGGGTCCACTTTTTCTTTCTTGTCAGACAGCATTTGGTAG